>JAPKLY010000349.1:418857-487355 GCA_026898435.1 Prunella vulgaris | reverse complement strand
TGAAGGCTGAGGCCTCTGACAGAGGATGCGTCCAATGTTACGCCGAGGTCTTGAGGACTCTCTGGTGGGCGCGAGCTCACAACGACGATGAGGTGGATGCAGTGGTGGGCAATTTCAAGGCCTGCCTAGACCGGGTTCCCTTTCCCGATGGTGCCGAGCTGGATGTCGGCGACCTCCCCGAGCTCGGCATTCCTCTCAACTTTGTGCCGGAATGTTTTCGAATTATCAAGACGGTCGAGGTGCCGGAGCTGGACATTGTTGAGAGGGAGGTCGCTGGCGGGGAGGAGCATGCCCCTCTCACTGTCGCACAGCTCCAGGAAGCTTGTGGGGATGCTGTGTTGAACCTGAGTGAGTTCGATGCCACTGGGCTTACTGGCAACATCACTTCAGAGGCTGAGCTCGCTCTCCCGTCTGACCCGGTCGCCCCTGGTTCTAGCGAGGTGCCCGCTGACGCCCCTCCTGCTGCCCCAGATGCATAAGCTTTTTTCTTGTTTTGCTAGGCTAGTTTTTATTTCCAAAGTTGTAGTAGGTCGCCAGGCTCTGCAGCTCGCCTAGAAGGAGCTCTATTTTTGTAGTCTTTACTTTTTGTCTAAGTAGATTTAGCTCGCCGGGCACATGCAGCTCGCCCAGAAGGAGCTTTTTGTAGTTCAAAGATGGCCAGCTGGTCGGCCTTTGTGGCCAGCACTGCTACTCATACTTAGGATTTTTTCAAGTATATTTTGGACTTGAAAATTTATTAAGTATCTTTTGAATATAAGTCGAGCATTTTTTGTCCAACTCTTTTTATTTACGTCTTTGCGCCTTTACGTTATAATTTCCTAAATAGCTCGTTCTTGTTTATTTTTCTGGTACATAATTGTTCGTCTTATTCTACTTTGAGAAGCGAATTGTTCGTTTTATGTCACTTTCGACTACGAATTGTACCTCTGTTTTTAGAGTGCGTATTCTTCGTCTTATGCCACTTAGGGCCGCGAATCGTTCGTCTTAGGCCACTTAGGGCAGCGAACTGCACTTCGATTGATTCATGTTGGGCTATTGGGTTTCATGAACCTTGCTTTAGACGTTATAGTCTTTTTCGCGAATTTTTCTAACTTGTGGCAGTAGGTGCTTAGCAACCCTTTAAGAAGGGTACCTTCGCGACCTTGGGCACTTTGGCCTTTGCCTTCGAGCTATTCAATTACAACGCTTGGGACCTTGGTCCTTGCGCACCGCGGGTTTTTTAGCACATGGGCGAGCTGGGCTTTTGCGAGCTAGGCCTGGTGTAGTGGGCGACCTGGCGCAGCTCGTCTGGTTGAAGAGCTGCACAGGTCTAAACACTTGGGAATTTTTCTGAATTTCTCTGACTTTTTATAGCTACGTAATTTACATCGGTTGCCATCTACATTTTTTATGCCAACCTCCGACTAGTCTATTACAGAATTCTAGTCTATTGGTAGAACTTTTTTAGATGTGCCGAGCTCCAGGTGTATGACGAAGCTTTGCCTTCTGCGTCTTCTAGATCATAGGTACCGTTCGGCCAGGCTGCAGTGACCCGGAATGGTCCTTCCCAATTTGAACCAAATACACCTGGTGGGGCCATCAATTTCTTTTTCAACACCAGGTCGCCGACCTTGAACTTTCGGTCTCGGACCTGAGAGTTGTAATATTTTTCCGCTCTGCGCTTGTAGGTGGCGTTTTTCATTTCTGATGAAGCTCTGGTTTCTTCGATCAGATCTTTTTCTATTGCCAAGGCTTCATCATTCTTTTCTTCATCATACCCCACCACCTTCCAAGTCTTGTTCTGGATCTCTACCGGGACCACGGCTTCAGTCCCGAAGGCTAGGGCAAACGGGGTCTCCCCGGTACTGGCCCTATAGGAAGTTCTGTAAGACCATAGGACCTCCGGAAGTTCGTCTGCCCAGCTTCCTTTCTTTTCCTCGAGGCGGAGCTTTAATATGTGTTTCAAGATCTTGTTTACCGCCTCGACTTGGCCGTTCGACTGGGGGTGATATGGAGTTGAGTAGTGCTTCTTGATGTTCCATGAACTGCAGAAGTC
Organism: Prunella vulgaris; assembly: GCA_026898435.1. Classification (NCBI taxonomy): domain Eukaryota; kingdom Viridiplantae; phylum Streptophyta; class Magnoliopsida; order Lamiales; family Lamiaceae; genus Prunella; species Prunella vulgaris. The sequence continues at coordinate 485,320 of JAPKLY010000349.1, read as the reverse complement.
CCTCAACTTCTGTCCGTCGAACTGCCTTCCATTATCAGTGATGACCGACTGCGGGAGTCCAAACCTGCAGATCAGGTTTTTCCAAATGAAGCCGATCATCCTTTCTTGGGTTATGGTTGTGAGAGCTTCGGCCTCAGCCCACTTAGTGTAGTAGTCCACTGCTACAACAGCGAACTTTACACCACCTCTACCAGGTGGAAATGGGTCGATCAAGTCGATACCCCATTTCGCGAAAGGCCATGGGCTGAAAACCGACTTAAGCTGGTTGGCTGGGGAGTGGATGTTAGGTGCGAAAAGTTGGCACTTTCGGCACCTTCGAGCGAAGCTGATGGCATCTTTGCGAAGAGTGGGCCAGTAGTTGCCCTGTTTGATCGTTTTATATGCCAATGCTTGCCCCCAGCGTGACTCCCACAAATCCCTTCGTGAATTTCTTCTAACACTTCGGACCCCTGCTTCTTAGTTAGGCATTTGAGTAGGGGTAGAGAGAATCCACGTTTATAGAGCTGGCCATCCAGCAGCGTATATCTGGCAGCTTGCTTTACTAACCGGCTAGCTTCCCAGGTGTCTACGGGGGTTGTTCCGTCTGCTAAGTATTTTCGGATTGGAGTGCACCAATCTTCACCATCTTCACTATCCTCATGCCCCCCACTCGAGGTCTGATTTATCTTGTAATCGGACGTCGAGGGGTTTTTCAGTGTGGTGATCACAACCTCCGTGAATTCGGTTTCGTCGTTGCTAGTAGCCAGCCGGGCTAGAGCATCTGCTTGTGTGTTTTCTAGCCGCGGTATTTGATTGATGTAAACTTGTGTAAACATCGAGATCAGATGTGCGGCTATCTTCTGGTAGGTCATCATCTGCTGGTCTTTTGCTTCAAATTCCCCCCGGACTTGGGATATTATTAGCTGGGAATCTCCAAAAACTTGAAGATTGGTTGCCCCCACAGCTAATGATAGCCTAAGTCCTGCTATTAACGCTTCATATTCCGCTTCATTGTTGGTTGCTCGAAAGTCGAACCGAATTGCGGAGGTGAAGACTTGTCTATCGGGGCTGATCAGGACCACGCCGGCGCCTGCTGCCATGCTAGTTGATGATCCATCCACGTAGAGATGCCATGGAGCTATACGCCCCCTCGTCGGATCTTGTGGGAAAGTTAGCTCGACGATGAAGTCGGCCAGTGCTTGTCCCTTGATCGCTGTTCGGGGTGCGTAGGTTATACCGTATTAGCTGATCTCCAGTGACCATTTCAGCAGGCGTCCGGCAGTGTCTGGGCGTTGTAGTATTTGACGCAGTGGGAACGTTGTCAGCACCTCCACCGGATGGTCAAAGAAGTAAGGCCTCAATTTTCTAACACTCATCACCAGTGCATAAGCCAACTTCTCTGTTGGGGTGTACCGCAGCTCAGCTTCATGTAAGACTTGGCTCACGTAGTACACTGGGAGGTGTGTTTTCGCCTCTTCTCGGACCAGGATGGAGCTGATGGCCACCTCCGACGTGGCTAGGTACAGATACAGCTTCTCTCCAGGTATTGGCTTCGACAGAATCTGTGTGTCCGCCAGGTATGTTTTGATATCTTCGAAGGCTCGTTGGCATTCATTTGTCCAGACGAAGTGGTTTTTTAGGTGGAGCTTGTTGGCCTCGGCCACCTCTTTGTACCTCCGTGTGTTTGCTTTAATTGCCTCGAAAAATGGACGATTTCTGTCGCCTGACCTGGAGATGAATCTGTTAAGGGCTGCCATGCACCCTGTCAGCCTTTGAATTTTTTGGATGGAGTCGGGTATCCCCATCTCAATTATGCATTGGACCTGTGTCGGGTTGACCTCGATTCCCCGCTGGCTAACTAGGTGCCCCAGGAACTTCCCAGAGTGTACGCCGAAGCTGGTCTTTTTGGGGTTCAACTTCATGTTGTAGTGGCGCAGTATGTCGAAGGTCTGTTTCAGGTGGTCCAAGTGGTCCTCCTTTCTCAAACTCTTGACAACTATGTCGTCCACGTACACCTCCATGGATTCGCCAATGTGTTGGTCGAACATTTTGTTTACCAATCTTTGGTAGGTAGCTCCGGCGTTGATGAGCCCGAACGGCATCCTTTCCCAGCAATACATGTTCTTGTTGGTGTAGAACGTCGTATGTTCCTGGTCATCTGGGTGTAGAGCTATCTGGTGATAGCCCGCAAAAGCATCCATGAATGTCATCATTTCATGGCCTGCAGTGCTGTCCACCAGCTGGTCAATGTGAGGTAGTGGGAAGTTGTCCTTCGGGCATGCTTTGTTCAGGTCCGTGAAGTCGATGCAGAGTTGCCACGTCCCGTTGTGTTTCTTCACCAGGATGGGGTTCGCGACCCACTGCGGACACAAAGCCTCCTTGATGAGCTTGTTGTCTAACAACTTCTCCACCTCAACTGTTAGAGCTGCGTACTTGTCTGGTCCATATTTTCTTCGCTTTTGGCGTACGGGTCTCTTCGTCGGATCTATGTTAAGCATGTGGCAAGCATGTTCCAACGGGATCCCCGTCATGTCTTCGTGGGACCAGGCAAATATGTCCAGGTTGGACATCAAGAACAGCTCCATCCTCGACCGGTACGGTTCAGGTAACTCAGAACCGATGAAAAGTTCTAAGTCCCTTTCCGGGTCCACCGGGAGTGCCGTCAACTCCTCCATGGGGGTTGCTTTTCTCTTCTGACATTTCCACCTCGGGTCGTTGATGAGCTCGTCCCACTCCCCTTATGACATCTGCGCAGGCTCGTAGCCTATACGCGATTCGAGGTCATCGGGTTGGCTTTCAGCTTGGGCGAGCTCATCGGCTGTGAACACCTCCGGTGGTCTGTCAGCTTGGGAAGGCGTGGTGACTTGAGGGATTGGGTCAACGTCCATGGGCGTTGGTTCTTGACCTCCCGCAGGTCCTCCACCTGGGGCCTCATCAACTACCTCCATGGGAGTAGGCTGCTGTCCCTGCGCAGCTACCGATCCCTGCGCAGGTCTCAACAATTGGGTTTCTTCCACGTCCTCCATTGGTGTCGGTTGTGTGTCCTGCACAGGTCCAATGCCTTGGTTGATTTGTACGTCCTCTTCAAGGATGTGGACTTGCGTAACAGACTTCTTGACCCGGCCATCTTTGATTTGGAGTAAACACTCTCGGGCCTTTTTCTGGTCACCTTTTATAGTTCCGGCACCCTTTGGAGTTGGAAATTTTAAATAGTAGTAGTAGGTCGAACACGCCGCTTTGAATTCATTAATAAAAGGGCGGCCAAGGAACCCGTTGTAGGAGGACTGCTGGTCGACAACTAGGAAATCTATGAGCCTAGTCAGTCTCCTTGCGGGGTCCTCAGCCGATACAAGTTGGACGCTCAACCTAACACTACTTAGGGGGACGGTTACAGCTTCTCCGAACCCCACTATCCTAGCATTGCTAGGTTCCAGGTACGACTCAAAATCACCCAAGGCATCCAAGGTGGATTTGAAGAGAATATTGGTAAATGCGCCGGTGTCCACAAGTAGCCTGTGAACTCGGACGTTCATGATGTCGGCGGTTATCACCAACGAGTCATTGTGGGGCATCAGTACCCCCTCCAGGTCCGCTGAAGAAAATGTCAGCTCGTCAGCGAGCTGTGAGACGGACCTGGGGCCGGAGCTGCCTTCCTGGACTTGATTTATGGCCCGGATCTCGGCCTTCCTCTTTCTCCTGGATATGGAGAATCCCCCATCCCGGAGACCTCCTGCAGCTCCGATCTCCTCCTCAAGAACCAAGAGTTCCCGAGTCGGCTCCATATTTTGCTGAGGTTGGGGAGGTGCCCTCCGTCTGTGATGGGGACCAGGTTGGTCTGCCTCCTCCTCCTCGTCATCGGAGGTAGCCCTCCTCTCGAACCTCAGTCTCTTAGCTGGGGCCTTCTTCACGAACTCGGCCAATTTCCCCTCCTCGTAAAATTTCCAGAGTTGCTTGAGGAGATCTCGGCACTCGCTGGTGAAGTGGCCGATGGCCTGATGGTAGGCACAGAATTTGTTGGGGTTGAGCTTCGTGCGGTCCTGGCGGATCCGCCTTGGCTCCTCCAGCATGGCCTTGCCTTGGACGGCAGTGAAGACATGGTCGACGGAGACAGTGAGGACCTGGTTGAGCTTTTCTTTGAGCTCGTCTCCCTTGCCAAAGGCCTTTAAGTTCCGGGGGGCTTTGTAGGTGCCCCCAGACTTCTTCCCGTAGGGCTTCTTTTCCTCGTGGGCACCAACTTCTTTCAGTAGTGCCTCCTGCATAGCCACAAATACCCCCGCCTTGTGGCGGAATTCGCTATAAGTGTTGGGACATGCGAGGTGCATTTCCTTCCAGAGGTCGGTGCCCCTCCTGAGTCCGCCCATCGCTGCGACGACCTTGGTGTCTTCGCTTACCGGCTCGCCTTCCAGCAGAATCTTGTCGAACCTTTCCAGGTACTGTTGGTCGGTCTCGCGCTCACCTTGATGGATGTTGGCGAGTCGGTGCTTCTGGGTAAGGTAGGACCCGAACCCAGAGAAGTGGGCCAAGAACTCCCGCGAGAGTTGGCCGAATGAGCAGATTGACCCCGGGGTGAGTGAAGAGAACCAGCGGTGAGCTCTGTCCCCTAGGGTCAGCGGGAAGTTCCGGCACTGGGTGGGGTCGGTGGCGTCGACCAAAATCATGAAATCTGCGTACTTGGCCAGGTGGACTTTTGGGTCCGATTCGCCTTCGTATGCGGACATCACCGGGAATTGAATTTTCTTCTGGACCGGTGCGCGGAGGATGGCAGGTGCCAATGGAGAGGCGGGGAGAGTCGTGGCGTCAGGTCCGCCAGACTTGGCTGCTACCTGTGCTTGCAGCATTTCAACGGCCTTTTTCAGTGAGGCCAGCTCGTCATCTCGGGTCACCTCCGGCGGAGGGTGCTCAAAGGTCGTGCATCTCGCGGACGCACGTCCCCGAGGTGCCTCACTCTGGGGTGACCTCTCAGTGGCGGGCTGGAACTGGCGTCCGCCGTGGGGGCCTAACCGGTCGGCAGCGGGCCTCCTCAGCCTTTCGTGGGCTGATCTGCGTGGCTGTTGGTCGGAATCCCCATGGGACGCGGCTGGGGCCGCCGTACGCTCATTCTCCTCGTATCTCGGGCCCAGGCGGCCTTGGAGGACTTCCCTCCTTTGAGATTGGTGGGTGCCAGACGCCCCGGTGTAGGCCGGCTCCCTTCCAGTGTAAGGAGCGGGACCCTCCTCCCCCATTTTGGCTTTACCGGTCCTCTCCCTGCGCTGGCGAGCTTGTGTCGAGCTCGCCTCCTGCTCGGTGGGGAGTACGTTGTAGTCTCCCCTGGTTTGGGTGCCCTGGGTGGGCCTAGTCTGCTCCCTGGTTTCGGCGGCTGGAGCTCGCCTAGGTACTAGGGCGAGCTCGTCCTGCTGTCGCTGCTGCAACCTTTGTAGGGTCGCGATGGTGCGTTGGAGCTCGTCAGGATTGCTGACCAGGTCCCTCAGTGCGGGGGCTAAGTCTTCCTGGGTCGCCGCAGTTCGTTGAGGTCGCGGAGCTGCGGTGCTCTTCTGGGGAGGCGGTTGTGATGTCTCCACCACCTGGTGTGAGGTCTCCACCTCGGCCTGGTTTTGATTGCCCCCTCTAGACCTTCCCGCAGCTGCGGAGGTCTGTCCCTTCGCGGCTCGAGTGTTGGCCATTTTTGGGTTTCGGAGGGGGTAACTCGCTGAAGGGCGTCGAAGTGGAGGAAGGTCGCCGGGGTGATGGAGGTCGCCTGAATGGTTATCGTCCAGCTTAGGCGGAGCTGTGCAAGTTTTCGTCTAGCCTCGCGTGTGACGAATTGTCCGAAGTTCGGTTTATTCGTGTGCACGCGTGTGTTTGAAAACTTGTTCAGGACTGATTTTGTGAAATCCAAAAATTCAGGTTCTTGTCCAGAAATCTGAGTTCTTTGTTCAAGGGATGAGGGTGTATGTGTATCTTCAAGTGTTCTTGAGTTTTATCAAGAACACCTTCAAATCTTCAAACCTTCAACCAAACCCTAACTTTTTGTTCTTGAGTTTTTTTTAATTTTCCAGATTCGACATAGGCAGCGCATGCCCTCCTTCTAGCGCCAAATTGTTGATAGAATTTTCTAATCTATGTTTGTTTATGTGGCATTACAACACATTCATCCTATCAAACAATAATCTTTGAATTAATGTTCTTGGGGAGGGAGAATAGAGAGTTTAGAGAGAGAAATATTGCAAGAGTAGTAGTATTGATTTTCAGAATTTGTGAGGAATTGTGTGAATAGTACAAGAGAGGTCTTATTTATAGGTGTGTGAGTGTGAGACGGCACCTTACGAGCCTATGTGGCTTCCGGTGTTGACGAGGGTCCGTAACCCTCGTCCTGGTCCCTTACACTGCTACCTATGTTGTGCCTCGTCCTACTACTATGCCTTAGACTAGATGGGTCTCATTAAAAACCTCGCCGTAAACCACCCTTGTGGACAAACCGGACGGAGGAAAAAAGAGCGCGCCATCGGGGTCCTAATGGCTAACAGGCGAGCTCATGGGCGCGAGCTCAGAGATGAGCTTCAGTGGCTCGGGCGAGATACGGGGCGAGCTCCAATGCCTTGCATGGCTTACGGATGTATGATGATGGGGCTCGGTGAGGCCTGCATGGGGCATGGGGCGAGCTCGGGTAATGACAGGGGTTAGCTCTCTTGGGCGAGCTGCGTAGCTAAATAGTCCCCACGTGAGCGAGCAATTGCTCACATGTCGATAGTGTTAGTTCGCCATATCAACAATAATCATACATATATTATTTACCAAAAATTAAAATGATATTAGAATTCAACAAAAAAAAGTATCTCTTCTTCGAAATATTTAATGAACTCAAAGAGATGCCAATTTTGAAAAATAATTTAATGAACTGAGAACCATAATATGTTCATGCATATTTAATGGATATGCTAATAACCATATATTTAATTAAATAGAATATATCAATTTAATTATATATATTTAATTAATTATATATATATATATATATTATACCCTCCGGGCGAATCCATCTAATACTAGGACCCGATCTAGACCAGCAGAATCTTTTGTCAAACGGGTTCAAATTCGTCTCAAGACCTGTTTGATTGGATTTTTATCTGACCCATGTTGGATGGGTTCGTAGTAGGTTCGAATTTAAACCCGCTCCATTACAATCTCTATTTGCAACGCTACTTTATATATTAATGGACATACATATTAAAAATGTTATTTTATTGATTTTTTTAACTAATGAATAAAAAGTATTTAAAATAAAATAAATATTATGATTTTTTTTAAAAAATTTAGAAGTATGAAATTTATTGGGGAATCTCTTGAAAAAATGTGTGAAATTTATTGAGGACAGACCAAATATAATATTTCAAAACTCTCTTTGAAGAACCCGTTTTCCAGCAATATCATCTAACATAATTTTTTTTATAATAAAAGTTTTTTCTTGAAAAAAAATACACATATACATCTAACATAATTTTTTTTATAATAAAAGTTTTTTCTTGAAAAAAAAAATACACATATATATAGAGCAACACTTGTGTACAAATTTCTACCGTAGAAATATCCATTTTTTAAAAATTCGCGGATCTAAACCGGGTCGGGTCAGATTTGGACATTTTTTTCCAAAATTCACGCAACTTGTAGTTCCAGATTTTTTCGCTCCCAGGTATGTTACAATTTGGGCAAATGCGTGTTACAATTAGGCAAAATCTGTGTTACTAATTCTTAAAAAATAAATTTTTTGTACTTTTCAAGTAACTATAAAAAAAATATGTATTTCTGCAAGTATAAATATGTGTTACTTAATTTATTTTTTATTCTCTTTGTTGATTTATGTTAATAATATGTTATTCATGTACTTAATACATCATTTAATACCTTATATATGTTGTATAAAATATAATATATATTTTTATAAGGATAAATAAATGTTTGTGTATACAGTAACACACATTTGATCTTGCAGTAACACGCATTTACTCTAATTGTAACGCACATTTGCAGTAACACACATTTACTCTAATTGTAACATACATTTGCAGTAACACACATTTACTCTAATTGTAACACACATTTACTCTAGATGTAACACACATTTGCAGCAACACAAATTTACTCCAATTGTAACATAAATTTGCAGTAATACATATTTACTCTAATTGTAACACATATTTGTTCCTCAATTTGTGTTATTATATGAGCATATATGTGTTACTATAGGATAAAATGTATTTTTATTAAGAATAAATATGTGTTACACATACAATGTAACTTATAAATGTTTTACATTGCATTAAAAATATTTACTTCTACAAAAATAAATGAACATGTGTAGAAAACAACATTTAATCTAGTTGTAACACACATTTTGCCTTAAAGTAATATGCATTTGCCTCAACTGTAACATATCTGGGAGCGAAAATCACAAGCTGTGGGAATTTTGGAAAAAATTACTCAAATTCGATCCGACCCGATTTAGACCCGCGAATTTTAAAAAATGGATACTTTTAAGTGTTTGTCATATATATATATATATATATTTTTTTTTTTCCCCGTTTGAGACATAATCTGTAGACTGGCGACAGCCCTCTATTTGTACAAAAATGACAATGCTCAGCTGTTACTATATTTTACTGAAGACAAATTATTTATTTATGATAGTAATTTTTTCAAGATTCTTTTCAAGACTACTTTGACTCTCCTTAAAAAAAATTACTTCTTCTGTTCCAATTTTTTTTTCATATTTTATATTTTAAAGTATTTCAACTATTTTTTACATTTTATAAGAAAAATAATTTATACTCATATAATTTATATTTTAATTGATCCGTGTGCCAGGATATTTTGAAAAAAAATATTCCCTCTGTCCCACAGGAATTTACACACTTTTTTTATTCGGACGTCCCACACAAATTTGCACACTACTAAAAAAGGAAACATTGATTTACGTGCACACTCACAAACCTATACACATATTTATCCATATGCCACTACTTTATATATAAAACACATTTTCCTTAAAAAATGTGCCGTCCCGTAGGGTGCAAATTCCTACAGGACGGAGGGAGTATCCAAATTGAAAAACGTGTTTGTTGAACCAAAATCGCTAGTTTATTAACTCCGCTTCTGGTCATCAACGTATTTACCCAGTCAACGTGGACTCGAGCAGTCGAGTATCACGTACAGAAGCGCACAGTTAGTGAGAAAACCTTGGGTTCAGAGCCGATTGAACGAAAATGGTGAACTACTTGTTGATGATCTGCGCAGATCTCGAGAATCTCACCGATCTTCAGCCTCAAGGCGGTTGCGACGACTCTAACGTCACATACTACTTCAAGGTAAATTTTTATATGATTTTTGTTTTCTTGAAGTATCAATCCTCTTTTTTATTATTTGGCAATTTTACCTCGATTTTAGTTCTCGTTGTCTTGATTTTTGCCTATCGTACGTCGGTTGAGTATTTTTGGTAGGATTTGGTTATTTGTATTGCTGGTGGTTAAAATTTTGTCCTCTGTGCTCAATTTTCCGCTCATATTATCATATGGCTACTACCGTTCTTATTTGGTGATATTGTTGTTATACATTACAGTTGATTATGCCCTTTAGATTATGATATTGGAAATTTTAGCACTTTTTCTGTAACGAGTTTGTTTCATCTAGTACTGAAGCAGCAGCGTTCTTAGTGATTGGATGATACATCGAGTGTTTGGTTCCATCTCCAATAAGTTTGATCAAATTCGAGGAGTTTTAGAGATCGTTGAGAGGATTCTTGTTATTCATGTGATTTTGTGATCATTCTTGGCTCTCTGTTGGTTCAAAATACCTGTTGGATATTGTAGATGCATCAAATGACAGGTCACTTTGTTTTCCTATGTTGACTTAGCTGAGAAATGGAAAAACTATTGTGGTGTTTTGTATGAATTTCTAGTATCTTTACTAATTAAATTGAGTGGTTAACTGTCAATGTTTAGGATGTGTTTCTTATTTGCATCCTTTTGCACGTATTTTGCAGCTGAAATGTGGGAATTGTGGAGAGGTTACTCAGAAAGAGACTTGTGTCAGCTTGAATGAGACAGTTCCTTCTGCTAAAGGCAAGAGCGACATTCATCTCTCCCAGAAGGTTTGGTTTCCATCTTTATTTCACAAAGTTTATAGTAGTTTTTTGTATCTTTTATTCGAGCAGAGTGGGGTTTTTAGTGTCACGCCTTCAGTGATGAACTATGTGTTTGTCATATAATCTGTGATAAAAAATTTATCAATCGGACTCTTAAACCTAAATGGTCAGTTTCCTGCTATCATAGCTCAGAGTTGACTGTTGAGAGTTTGCAGGATTGATCACTTTGTTTCTCGGATACTGTCAAGTTATATGCTATTGCAATCATTGTTAGTTGATAATGTTTCTTATTATCCACCACTCTTCCAGTGTAAGTTTTGCTCTAGGGAAGGAACTGTATGTATGGCAACTGGCCGAGGCCGTCCTCTTACTCAGGAACAAGCTGAGAGTGGAACTTATGCACCTCTAATGTTTTTTGACTGCCGAGGTTATGAACCTTTGGATTTTGTATTTGGCACCGGGTGGAAAGCTGAATCTGTAAGTCGGGTTCTTATCTTCTTTGAGTCAATTCAGGAGAGCTTTTCTTTTTGCACATTCTTAATTTGCTCAAGTTATCCTGAACTTATTTTGTCAACATTGATCATATGCACGTTAAAGATAATTTTGACTTATAACATTTAACAATTTACCTTCCTGAAATTACTCTTTGTCGACATTGATTTCTGTTTGTTAAAGGCATTTTGACTTAGTATCTTGCAAAAGATCGTTTGAGTTGCCTGCCTATTTTGTAGTTCAACAATTGATGTTATGTGACAGGAAACATTTAGCTGATCATTTGTCCGGGCTAATGTGCGCTTCTTCATTTCCCAATAACATTTTGATCCCCACAGTGAGAGCCCGATTAGTCTTTTGTATGTCGGTAGTGCTGTATAATTTTGTGTTGCTATTGCATCCTGGTAACCATTTTATAGGTTCAGCTGCTTAAATAAATGTACCCAAAAAATATATAATACAATGACTTGAGGCTTGTCCCTATGTAGTATGGAAGACTAAAAGTGAATTTAAACAGTATATACGTCACTGTGTATGTATGACAATATTACACTCCCCATCCGCATCATAAAGGGGAAAGAGGGCATACTGTATGTTCGTTTTTTATTCGACATGCATGATACCTTCTGTAATTCATTTGCTTTTCATTTTTCTCTTAGCTGATTTTCTGTTATGTCTACCGGTACATGCCAGATTTCTTGCACCATTATAGTTTATTTGCTTGCTCTAATTACATCCTTACTATCCTATGTTATGTAATATAACCCTTTTTTGTTTCCATTTTCTCTGTAGCTTGAAGGAACAAAGTTTGATGACATCGATTTATCGGCAGGGGAGTTTTCCGAGTATGACGAGAAGGGAGAATGCCCTGTCATGATCTCCAACCTTCGTGCCAAATTTGATGTTGTGAAGTAGGTCTGATAAAATTAAAAATAAAATAAAATTATGAATTGCTTCTTTTTTGTGAAAGGATGAATTGCTTCTTATAACTGATGGAAACTATCGTTCTCCTCTTTTTAAGGTAAATGTGTGCAATTGGAGCATAGGTAATTATAGAATTAAAATCCATGCCCTAGCACAAGTTAATGAAAGTTTGCCGAATTCATCCCCATGTGAATGAACCCAGAAACTGTAGGTGTTATCTAAGGCCATAAACGAGTCAAGTTGAGCCAGGAAAAGACCTACTTTGGTCGAGCCGTATTATTATTATTATTATTATTTTTTCAAAACATCAAATGATGATTCAAATTCATAATTTTGTGGCAAGGTAATACTGCCTTTAAGGTATTCTATTTTGTCAAATCGCAATATAACTTTTTTTAACAAATATAGAGTAAATAATATTTCAAAACTAAATCATCACCTCATTGTTGAGCATTCAACCATATTTTCATTAGCACACTGTTAAAATAGTTTGATTCTTTTATTTAAATAGGATTTTAGTGAATTCGAGTTCTTATTAATTCATATCATTGTAATGTATAACTATTATTATTATTATTATAAAAATATATTTAATTGTATATAATACATACTCCCTCCGTCCCCGAGCAATTTGCAAGGGAGGAGGGACACACAAATTAAGAAGAAAGTAGAATAAAATAAAAAAAAGTAGTGTTTTGAGGATTAATTTGGTAAAATTTTATGTAAAAAGTGAAAAAGTTAGTTGGATTGAGTGTAATGTGGATCCAAAAAGTGAAAAAGTAATGACATTTTTGTGTAAATATGTAGATATTGTGAGGGTGAAGTTTATAAAAGGGTTTCTTTTTTTGGGTCAGCAAGTTTCTCTGGGACATTCCGAAAAGGAAAACTTGCAAGTTCCTCTGGGACAGAGGGAGTATATATATATATATAACAGATATATTTGATAACATGAAGATCACATGAATTTAGTTTCAGAAGTTTTTGTACTTTTATTCTACTTTTTGGTGTCGTATTATGGCATGTGAACTACTACTACTACCACCTTTTCAAAATATAAAACTAAACAGAACGCAACGTACATGTTTCTGTTGCTACTACGTGAGGCGATAGTATTGCACGAAAAGAAATTGCCTCGTCGGATCCAATATTTGGTTAGGGTAACATCTAATATCTGATTCCATTTGTTAAATTATTCGAATGTTTATACATATATATTTGTTTCAAATATTAAATTTTAAATAGTAGATCTAATTGCAGAAAACCAACTCATTTATCGGTAATTTTGTATCTATCTAAACAACTCCCAAAAGATTGTGATGTAGAGATTTAGAAGGTGGAGATTAAAAAGAATATTTTTATTTTGAGATTATACAAATTTTTCTAGAATATATGTAGTATTTTATTGTATTGACGTATACAAAATATTAATTTTAGCACATAAATCGCTGAATTTTATTAACTTTTGGTATATGTACCAATACATTTAATTTTTAATTAGTTTTAAAAAAAAATTCCATAATTTTGCTTGAATTAGAATGACAAATAAACCCTTTACCAATTTTACTGTATACATCTTCACAATTAGGTATGTCAAAATGACTCGCCCCATAATTGCCCCCGTGCACCGCTCTGACCTATTCTATTTGGGGCAGCTCCATCCCGCTCCACCCAGAAAATAAGGTAGTTTTGTCCTGTTATGCGCACTGGAGCAGGGTAGACATATGTTTGCATTTTGTCCCGCCCCATCTAATCATGCATCATAATATATATTGAACAAATTTAATATTTTATAATATATAAATTACATTAAATATATAATATTTTATAATATATAAAATAAATGGTTATTTACATATTGCTTCAAAAAGTGATTATATTTACAAATTGGTTCACAATATCTGCACAGAAGTGTAGTTTTTTAATGTACAAAAATATTTTTTTTCTGCACAGAACCAATTTGTATTTTTTGTCAATTTTGTGAATCATTTTGTAATTTTTCCTAAAATAAAATCTAATATATTATATTTATAATGAGTCAAATAGATTTAAAATTATATTATTATTATTTAATGTAACTATAATCTAAAATAAATTTAATTTTTTTAAATATGATTGAAAAAATTTAGAGCATTAATTTTGTTTTAAAATATACTCCCTCCGTCCCATAATTGTTTTCACACTTTTCTTTTTTGTCCGTCCCACAATTGTTTTCACACCTTATAAATAGAAACTATTACTTTAATTTTATTCTCACGATATTTACACAATTACACAAAATATCATTACTTTATATTCAATTTAACTGATTTTATTATTTTAATAATATAACTTTACACATCACTTCACTTTTCTTAAAAATTGTGTCATCCCAAAAATCAAAATACCTCTAGAACGAAGTGAGTAAATAATATAGGACAGGGCGGGCAAGCACATGTTGACATGAATTTTTAGATAAGCGTTGTATTCAGTTTTATTGTCATTCCTATTTGCAATGCAGTACATTGCTCAGCATGTGCATCAGCCTTTTTTCGCGTGCTTACACATTTTTCTTTATTTTGTTTGGTGCCAATTATTTTTAATAAAAAATACACTCACATATAAAAACCGTGAAAAGAATAGGCTGGAAATTAAGTTTAGGTTTAAGTGTCAAGTTTTGATAATTTTAAAATAAAACAAGTAGTTTGATGATTTCGAAGCAAAATCGTTGAAAATTCGATGAGCTTAATGCAATTAGATCTTTTAAATATGATTTGTATGTCTATATTCATTTTGTTTTTATTTTTTGAAATTTAAAGTATATAATTCATATTTGATTAGAAAATAATATTCAATTCGAAATTTATTTGAATTCGCAACATTCGTATACTTAATAATTATATTATTGAATTCACCATATTCATATACTTACTTTTAAAATTTGAGATTTTAAAGGTGAATTCTCTCATATCAAACTCATTTATTAAAAAGATGAGAATATAAATAAACTACTATAAAGTGGATCTCAATTTGACAAAGTATTATATAAACCAGTTTATCTCTTTTTATTTATTTTTTTGTTTGACAACAAATTTCACATCATATAAATAGAATCAAAACATTTTTCATAATATTTATTTCATTTTAAAATAATTTTTAATTATTAATTTTAACAGCCAATAAAATAGGTTTTTTCTTAACAAATGTGTCCTGTAACATATTAAGTTTAATATAAAATGAAAGAAGAACATATCGACATCAATCGTTTATTACAATAATGAACATATGAACATCGTTTATAGATACATCCATCGTATATTACAATTACAATTACGATGCAATGCATACACCTTACACACATACTGTGTATACATAAATATGTTGTTCTTAGCTCTAATTAAATATTATTGCACATCGCACCATGAATTTGTTGAATGATTGGGAAATTAGGTGTATCGAGAAAACGTGATGGCTTCTAATTTGGATGACCAAATTAATTAATTATTTTATTATTATTATTATTTGCAATGTATTACTCCACATTGGAGAATAAAAACTATTCCCTCTATTTAAAATAAATACCATTTGGATGTTTAAATAATAAATTACATTTATTATATTTTACTAATATTGCTCTTATAGATGATCTTTAAGCTTCTATATTCTCTATCTCATTTTAATTTATTCTCATAAATCAATCGACTCTTATCTTTTTAGTAGTAAGGATAAAATTGAAATATTTAATAAAAATTTATTAAAATGATATTTATTTTAAGTTTTAGTCTATTGGTGCACCGTGCAACTCGAATGTAATTTTTAAAAAGTTACATCATTTATTATTAAAAAGTCACGGATCATTACTAAAAAGTTAATATTTTAAAATATATTTTTTCAATGAGTAAGTCTCGTGTGCACCAGTTACACCGTGCAATTCTAGTGTATTTTTAAAAAGTTACACTATCAAAAATACTTTTTTCAATAATAATACGTGTAACTTTTCAGTAGTATTTTGTGTAACTTTTAAAAAATAAACTTGAGTTGCACCGTGTAACGGGTGCATACAAGACTAATTCTTTTTCAATAATAGAATATGTGGTTTAATAAATGCATTTGAGGTGCACCGTACACTTGGTACAAAAGAGATTTAATTTTATTCTAAAAGTAGTAAAAATTCAAAATGACATATCTAAAGATCAGTGGAATACTAATAAACAAGAAATTTCAAACTAATTCTTTTTATTCAGAGATAAATTATCAATTGTTGCAGTTATAATGGCTTTAGGGGACGTTAATAATAAGCTTTCCATATCAACAATTGGTGATTATTAATATTAGTGCCGAAAATGATATCGATAGAAAAGCAGACAATTTGTTACTAAAATGCAACAAGTCAACAACCAAAAATCCAAAAGAGCCAGGATTTACATAGTAATTAATACTCGTGAAATTTTCCCAAAAAATAATAATATATTAAAATATTATATAAAATAAAGAAAAAATAAAAATATTGTAGGATCAAATTTTTATTGTGAGTATAAATTATTTCTAAATAAAAAATGAAAAAAAAATTATGAACAAACGAAAAAGGAAAAGAAAAAAATAATTTTGTGACGGAATAATATTTAATAACTTATTTCTCAAATAGGCTCACAATTGATTAAATATTATTATTATCCTAAATTAAATTTAATGTTCAAAATGTTGAGTAATGAGGTGGGCATTTGGCCAAACCCTAACCCCCACCATTAGCCCCTTAATTCCCTTTTCTAAGCATGTGATTCTGATTTACACAGTAGAATATATCTAATAAAGAAATGAAAAAGAATTTCGACGCATGATTTTAGCACACATTCCCGATTGACCCATTTCCTTGCATCACTTTTTTTTCGCACCCATTAGATTTTACCACACCCTCCTTGCTCTCTCTCTCTCTCTCTCTCAATTTCACCCGAATTGGATTTGCTTTTTACAGCAATTTCTGGTAATTTATGCATATAGTTGTCTGGATTTGTTTTGGGTGATTGATTACTGCAAGTCTGCAATACTGTGTGTTTTCTTTCTGTATAAAAAAAAATAAACGGTATACACGGCATGATTTGGGCAGTGGAAGAATTAATTTAAGAAAACAGAGACATTCCAAATCCAGATTTTTTAGGACTTTTCAGTTGTGATTCTTCACAGGTGCCTTTGTACAAGCGATTTTTTTTTCCTATTCGAGGGTGTTAATCTCTCTCTCTCTCTCTCTCTCTCTCTCAATCACACACACACACACTCGTTCGGTACATGATCCAAGAAATAATTAGTATCGTTGAAGTCGGCGGTTTCCCCTTAATTTACCTCAAATTGTAACTTCCGCCTTTTTGTTTTTCCTCCGCAACCTTCTTCCTTTATCCTTTTCGTTTCTGAATTTGCTTTTTTGTTCTGAAATCTTGATATTTATCGCCCTGTGTTGGGAAAAGCAAAGTTTCTTATTTCTGTTCATTAATTAAGATGATGATGGGGTTTAGAGATTCTTAGAAGAGTCAAGAACACAGACACAGACTGTGATCGCTTTGAAGAAACATAGAGTCCTGATAGAAATATTGAATGCATAATTGTAGATTTGTGTGCAACCCAACAATTGGGATTTGGCTTTCTTGAGGAAACTTAGAAAATTTACTCAGATTTTAGTAGGGTTTTATGCTATAAGCTTGATTGTACATATGGAAGAAGGAAAAGATCCCATTGGGGTGAACAGGGCAGGCCCTGTTAGGGTTTTGCCTCATAGATTGCTCCAATTACTTATATTTTTTCTGGTTCTATGTTTTACATTCTCTATTGTTAGCATCTATATGATTAGGTACTATGGTACTAATAGTGTAGTTACTTCTGCAATGCCTACTTTGCTACCCTGCAATATTGAGTCATTGAGTTTAGGACAATGGATTAAGCCTCCATCCAATTTGATGCACAAAATGAGTGATGAGGAGTTGTTCTGGAGGGCCTCTCTCTCCCCCCGTGTAAAGGAATATCCCTTCAATAGGATCCCAAAAGTTGCATTCATGTTCTTGACTAAGGGGCCTTTGCCGTTAGCCCCTCTTTGGGAGAGGTTCTTCAAGGGGAATGAGGGGCGTTATTCAATTTATATTCACTCATCGCCCTCATTCGAGGCTGATTTCCCGCGCTGGTCAGTATTTTACAAGAGACAGATTCCGAGTAAGGTATGTGCTGCAGATGAGATTTGAGCTAAATGATCATGTATATCTTTTGGGAGTTTATTGATGTGGGGATTTATTTCCATGTAATTATGCGATGTATTGCTCGATTTGCGCATGCTCTACTTATGAGTTATGAAACTAATGTTCGGACACACCCTTGTTTGTATGTTATGATTATGATTCATTCTTAATCAGTTTCTTTATTGTATAGCATTTTGAATCAGCTGCTTTTATTTCGATATGACCTATGTTATACAAGATGTGATTTCATTTGTCAGGTGGGAATATTTGCATGTTGTTTTTGTGGCTATTCTACAAACTTTGATTAGGAAGTTCTGCAATATAATCAGGTCTTTTCTACATATGCCCCCCCGTCATTCAAATCTTCATTCTTGCTACATTTTTATTGTTGTTTAATCAAATTAGGCATCTCCTATTTATATTTTATTGATGTGCCGACCTTCATTTAATCCTCATTCTTGCTACCTTTTAATCGTTTAATGAAATTATGCTTCTCCTATTCATAGATATGCCTACTTCAGTTTAATCCTCATTATTGCTACCTTTTTATTGTTTTTAATAAAAATTAGGCTTTTCCTATTTATAGATATGCCTACCTTCACTTCAATCCTCATTCTTGCTACCTTTTTAATGTTTATTTGATTTACTTTCCAAAATTTCCAAGAATTGGTTCAATAACTTATATACTCCGCAGGTGGCAGAATGGGGAAGGATGAGTATGTGTGATGCCGAGAGACGACTCCTAGCCAATGCCTTGCTCGACATATCCAATGAGCGCTTCGTCTTGCTGTCTGAATCCTGCATTCCTCTCCACAACTTCACCACAATCTACAACTACACAATGGGATCCAAATATAGCTTCATGGGGGCGTTTGATGACCCCGGGCCGTACGGAAGGGGGCGCTACAATGAAAACATGCTACCAGAAGTCAACATCACAGACTGGCGTAAGGGGTCCCAATGGTTCGAGGTCAACAGAAATCTCGCCCTCTACATCATCCAAGATACGAAATTCTACCCGAAATTCTCCAAATTCTGCAGACCAGCATGTTATGTCGATGAGCACTATTTCCCCACAATGCTTACAATTGAAGCTGCTAATCTCTTGGCCAATAGGAGCTTGACATGGGTCGATTGGTCGAGGGGCGGGGCCCATCCGGCTACGTTTGGTCGGTCGGATATTACAATTGACTTCATCAAGAGGATTTATGAAGGTCAGAGCTGTTTATATAATGATGAGCCTGTATCTGTTTGTTATCTTTTTGGTAGGAAGTTTTCTCCCAGTGCTTTGGAACCTTTGTTCTTGTTAGCCCCAAAATTTCTAGGGTTTTAACTTTACACATTGTGAATTTTGATAACCAAATTGTGATTTTACCACAGTAAAATTAGGTGGAGATGTGTTAAAATCACTTCTTTTTTTTTTTCGAATAAAAATAAAATTTTGATGCTTTTGTTTGAATTTGGTTCTGCATTTTTAAAGGATAAGCGACCAAAATCGATTCAACTCATGGTTAATCGTATGGATATATTATAGTACTTCCACCAATTTTGGTGGACACGGGTTTTAATGATTACTCCCTCGGGCATGCGAAATTTTTTTTTTTTATCTGAGTATTAAATAATAAAATGAAAAAAAGTGTATTTTATTAATTTTATAAGTTTTTTTTTTTTTTAAAGGTGTGTGAAAGTAGAGTTAGAATGTTTAAACAATACAAATAGGGATGACAACGGGGCGGGTCTGGGACGGGTTTGGCTTGTCCCAGGACCCGTCTCGCCAAGAATTTTTAGGACCCGAGACCCGACCCGTCCCGCCCCGCCTCAATTTGGAGTTGGACCCGTCCCGCCCCGTCCCACGAACCCAGCGGGTTTTACCCGCCCCGACCCGCCTACACGTCTATTTTTATTTTATTTTATTTTTATCATACATATCAAATCCATTACACAAAATATATAAAATTTTAAAATATAACATCAATATGCATATGAATGATTTAAACAACAATAAATATGCAAAATAATCCATATCAAATTTCAACTTATTAAATCTAAATATTTAAAATCACACATATATTGTTTATTAAAATTAAAATAATAAAAAAATTAATGAACCCTAATTTGTACAATTTTTGCTCGTGACTTTATGAACATATCTAATCTGATAATTGAATGAATATGTTAATTAATAGCTTATTTTTTATATATTTAATTATATATATATAATATAATATATTTATTTAACATATATATATATATACGGGGCGGGTTCGAGACTGGTCCACCTAATACCAAGACTCGTCCCAAACCCGGCGGGTTTTTGGTCAAATGGGTCCAAACCCGCCCCGCGACCCGTTTGACCGGGTTTTTACCAGGCCCGTATGGGGCGGGTCCGGGTTTGAACCTGCCCTATTGCCATCCCTAAATACAAATGTAAAAATTGGATAAAAAATATGATATGTGAACAAAAAGGTAAAAAATAAAAATAAAAAGGGAAATCGGGGTATGTAATAATACTGGGATTTCCTGATTCCAAGGGAAATGTCAAGGTTTCATGAGCACCACAGTTTTGAGTGTATTTCTAAACGATTAAAATTAATTTTATTGAATATTTAAAATTGTTTACCATAAACATGTAGTTTGACAATTGACAGTTATAATTGTTCTGAAAAAATAAATTTAATTATTCAGTAACATTTTAGGTAAAAAAAATAAAAATAAATAACTCATGTAAATTATATAAAAATAAATTATATAAACATCACTCGTGTAAATTATATAAAAATAGGTGGTGACAAATTATATGTTATAAATTATTGTATTGATTTTTCACAAAATTTTTTATGAACAAGTTTCATAGTATGAAATTTATTTTATAAAATATATTTATTAATATTATTAAATATATTTACTGATATATATTATATGTATTTTTTATTGCGATATAGTAAATACATTTTGTGGTACATGAACAATTTTTATAGGGGTGCTAGTTTTAGTTGTTATATACGAAAACGTACATGTAATAAATTATTGATTTATGTTATAGCGTCTTTAGCCTTGTAGGATATATTAATTAGCGGGATCGTTAGTTTCATTCACTGTTTCAGATCAAGAATTTTTAAATATTAGTATCATATGTTTATATATAATAAAGTGTTTGGAGATTAAATTTATATATATACACCTTTCGTCTCAAATTTATCTTTATATATTATTTTTTAAATGAAAAAATAAAATAAAATGTGAAAATAATTTTACTCTTCCAGAAAAAAAAAAGTATATGGTATTGGTGCAGGAGGATAAAGATATTGACTTAATCGTCAAATTTTATCATAATAAATAGGAGTATATGTATATATTTTAAGTATTTATATACTAATTTCATCAATTATATTCCACTAAAATATTATGGATGTTTGTTATGGATTTGAATTTTGTTGATTCTCTTCTATTGATGTCTGTCTGCTGAGCATATACCTTAATCATAATTTTATATGTATTAGGTGTATTATATAATTTAAGTATATATTAAAATAATTAAAAAAATTTAATTAACAATTAGGATTGATTCCCATAAATATTTAGTTTGACTTTCATAAATATTCAGTAAAATAAATTATAAATATAAACAATTTAAAAATACATTTATATACTTACATTTGATAAAAAAAAAAAAAATTGTTTATTCGTAAAAATAGGGATGAGCATTATTGGATGAGATTTATTAATTGCTATAAATACGAGAATGTACGTGACTAATAAGTTATTGGTTTATGACAGGTGTTTTTAAACTTGTAGGATATAAACTATCAGGATAGACGATTAGATGAGACATAAAGATAAAGTGGTCGGAGATATTGAATTTATGCATATCACAAAAATTTCGATAAATTAATTTTATAGTATTATAAAATATATTTATTGATATTATTAATTGTATCCACGACTACGAGTACCATATATATTTTATATTGTGATAAATAGAATAAGTATAATGATATAAATAAATCTATCATATATATTTTTAGTATTGGTGCTAGAGAAAAGAGACATTGGATTAATCGTCAATTTTTCCATATTAATATATAGGAGAATATGTATGTGTATTTTAAATATTTATATACTAATTTCACCAATTAAATTCAACTAAATTGAGTAAGTCTCTTGTGCACCAGTTACACCGTGCAATTCAAGTTCATTTTCAAAATGTTGCATAATTTATTACTGAAAAGTTACACAAATTATTATTGAAAAGTTACACCATTAAAGATACACTTTTCAGTAGTATTTCGTGTAACTTTTTAAAAATGAACTTGAATTGCACGGTATGGCTGGTGCATACAAGACTAAACCTACTAAATTTTAGGAAAAAATTTCATGAGTTTGAATTCTGTTGATTCTTTTTAACAAATATATGTCCCTTCCATTGTATATATTCTTCGATTTATATTACAACTAAGCCACCAATGATTGAGTGGGAGATTTTTATAATCCTTACTAACCTTTTTTTAATCCTACAATCTTTTATGGACTTAATATGAAATAAAACAGTTAAGGTTATTTGCACAATTTTTTTGATAAATACGCTGCTTGAATAAATACACTATTGATTATTTTGAAATACTTTTTAATTTTTTTTAAAATAAACATAAAAATTATTATTTAAATATTATGTATTCCATTTTATTTAAAAAAATATTCGAACAATTGATACAATTTTAACATTTTTTTTAAATAAAAAATAAATATATTCATCTAGATAAGTTCTTTACTAAAAAGACTAGCACAAATAAAAATGAAACCTGTCGCCAGCCCATTTGGAAACGTATTCTTCGCCCAATAAATATTTGGCCATGTTATTGACACTAGCCATTTTGAGAAATACACTACTATTAATATATTCGACATTTTTATAATTTTTTGGCAAAAAATTTCGAACAAAATTTCATTTTTACACTAGGTTAGAAAAAATTAAAAAAATTCGAAAAAAATTATCAAACAAAGGATAGTGTATTTACCAAAAAAGGCTAGTGCGAATAACCTGGGCCTAAATATTATATTGCTAGTCCAATATTATACATTGAGTGACCCATGAATTTACTTGGGCCCAACGGATAATATATCCATCAAATTGGAAATTAGATCTTCTATATTGGTTTTATATTTAAAATTACTTATATCTTCAAATGTTTCATTTGTGATTTTCCAAAATAAAATTTAAAAGAAAATGAAATATTGATAACAATAAATTTGTATGCAAAAGGATGAAGGGTTTGCTCTTCAAGTACTAAATAATTTCATTATATATTTATATAAATGTGTAATATATTAAAATTATAAAAAAATATTAGTAGTTATATATCGGTCTCCAGAGTAAACAGCCCAACCCTGAAAAAATAATGGGAATTTGTTCTTATGTAATTCTGCTGGAAAAGGACTTAATATTTAAATTGCATTTATGTGTGACTAATAACATTTTTATGTAGAAGTTAATTAGAGAGAGTAAAAAAAAAGGCTTCTGTTGAATTTTTTATAATATAAAATCTATTAATACTATTGTATTCATTTATTAATATCATAATATTTTATATTATAATAATAATATTAGTGAATACATCTAAAAATATTAATTTCATAAAATGAAATTTGTTCATGGTACACAAATGACCAAAAAAAAAAAGCTAATTATAAAGACAAATTTCATATGTTTACATATTTATTCATTAATTTAATCGTTTATTTTTATTCTTCTGTTTTACTTAGGGATTGATTTCACAAGAGAGTATCACTATCACCTAATAAACTTGTCAACTCAAATCTTATAATATCAATCATTAGGACGTCTCACCTACATTTCAATACAAATTTTTAATTTAAATGTATTGCACAATCATTAATGAAATATATCAACCTCTCATAAATAAAATTTTGAATCATGATGTTAGTATGTCGCAAGGATGAAAATATCGATATCGATGGAAATATCGGTACCCTGAATTTATGGATATATCGGTGAAAATATCGAATATCAATATCGGTAAAAAATAGAAAATTCACTGAAATTTCATTAAAATGATGGAAATTGTTCATAATTATTGAATATTACACAACTAATATCAAAATGATGTCCTATGAGCCTCAAATGTAAAAGAAGAAAGACCATGCCATGCCATGCAAATGAGTCCCGAGGATTGAGAACTAAAAAAAAAATTATCGAAATTTCCCGAAATTTTGACCGATAAATTACCGAAATTTCCACGATATTTCTCAATAATCTGCATATTTTGAATTACCCTGGACCGATATCGATATTGTAACCGAAATTTCCGATATTTTCCCGAAATTTTGGAAAAATAATCGTTCAAGTGAATTTCCATATCGGTATCCTCAAATTTTCGAAATTTCGGCGAAATTTCCCGAAATTTCAAACCTTGGTATGTCGCAATAGAAAATTTCACCTGTTTTTTCGGTTATTATTATAAGCTAGCTATAACTTATTTTCTTGACAACAAATTTGCAGATTTTATTGAATTAAATAAATTGTAGGCTTTTATTGTAATTGATCATATCATTTTTTTTTAAATATTACTTTGTTTACTTTTAATTTTTTTAAAGAAAAATATTAGCAACAACGTGGGCCCAACAACAGGAATTTGTGCCCATTATTTATTCGTTGGCATCATCATTGCCCACCACTATTCCTCGCACACATCATGAAAATTTTGAGTTTGGAAAGAAATTAAATTTGGTGCATTTCAAATTTAAATTTGAAGTATTAAAAGACTGCCCCTTAAAAGAAATAATTTAAAAATTCCTTCACATGTCATGATGTGAAGCAGTATCTAATTTTGTTATTTATAACCGTATGCTTTTTTTTTTTAATAAGAAAATAATTGTTGCTGATATTTGTAGGGTAGTATGATATTTAGTCATTAATTATAATATTTGACAATTTCGATTAAATTTTTTGGTTCACTTTTGTTTTGTTACATGTATAGAGATGAAAATGAAAAAAAAAAAAGAGCTTGGTAGAGTTGGTGAAATAAAGTTGAATGAAATTTTAAATTACATCAAATAATAATAATATATTATTTATTTGTAATTAGTTAGTGATGTGAAATTAAAGTAAAAATTAAATTATGTCGATTAAAGAAAATTCGGAGAGAGAATGTATGAACATAAGAAAAATAGAAAATAAAATGAATGTAAGTAAAATAATTAATTCCACAATCCCAGTTAATTTTTTTAGGAAATAAGACACCTATTTAAAAAAATTGAGTATAATTGTAATGTTAAATAATAAAATACAATAAATGTATTTTATTGACTATTGTAAGTATAAATTATTATTTTTTAAATGTGAAAAAAGAGTTGAGATATTTCAAAATTGAAAGTGTAAAAATTATTTTGATATAAGGGAGTATATAGTTTTATGATATTGTGAAAAAATAAGAGTACATATGCATCATATATGAATGTATAAAAATTTAGATAGAGATTCAATTCAAAATTGGATTGAATAAATAGAACTCATCCTCATCTATATGGAGGAGCCATTATCCATATAAATATTTTCAAGTAATTTTATGAAAAGTATTATCTTAAAATATGTTTATTACTCCACCTATTTTATTATATGTTCATATGTTTGTTGTTTTGTTATTTTCATTTGTCTCATTATATATATTTTTATTTTTTTAATAAATTTACTATTTATTTTTTTATTGTTTTTATTTTATTTTGTGTGACTATTTTTATTTTTTTTAAATTTACTATTTTTTTAATTTTATTTTGTGTGACTACAAATTTATATTGGGATGAAAATAGTATTTTATTTAATTTTTTTAACAAACAATTTTAACTTGTGCAAGAAAAAGAAAAAATAAAAGTAATCACAGCAATACCTTTGATTACATAGATTAAAATTAGGAACCATATATAATTAGCTGTTTAGTACGCTGTCGTATCAAACAGCTGTCTCTCCACCTCTTGCCAGCCTGTAAATTCGGGCAGCTGCCCTTACAACCTAGCTGCCCTAAACCCCAACGGGACAATTGGGCCCATATCCCACTATATAATGCGGCCCACACACCCTCCATCACCACTGCCGCACTTCATTCACTCACAGGCGTGACCAGCATTCTTCTTCTCTCTCCTACCACACCCTGAAATACACGAAGAAATTACAATGGCGATCTCTCAATCCAGAGCTCTTCTTGTTGCCATGGTGATGGTCACAATTTTCGCTCTCATCGGGTCATCAGCGGCCCAAGAGGCTCCGGCACCAGCGCCGACTTCAGCTGCCGGAATCGCTTCGCCGTCGTTCTCGATCGGTTGCGCCGTCGCTGCTGCTTCGCTCATCTTTGGTTCTGCACTCAGGATCTGAGAGATTATGGAGAGTTTCCAAGGACGATTATTTTTTAGGGATTTGTGCAGTTGATTTGTGTTTTGTGCAGATCTGTTTGGTATTGATGGATTCTGTTATTTTATTTTGTGCTCGATTTATTTTATATATATTCTTTTTTCGTTGTTTTATATTGATGACATTTTGATTGCATTTTATAATACATTTGGTAGTATTATGCGTTGTTTCTTTTTTTCTAATTAAATTGATTAAAAATTTTATCATCTTTCTTGCTATGATTAATGTTCTAATTCATATTATACAATTTAAACTATAACAGATTAATACACTTCGCTACAATTTTTATAACACTTTTATAATGAACTAAACTCTATTATATTTATATTCTCGTTTAAACTTGCAGTACTTTATACAGATAATATTTTTCTCCTGGTTTCATATCCTTAATTTGATAGTAAAAGAAAAAAAATAATTAACTAGAATTTGTAAAACATTTACTTACAAAATAATTTGTTAAATTTGGTAATGTTGGTTATTTAAAATTTCTAGCTCCCCAGATCATATATCATGCGTCGATAATGTTGTATTGGAATTGATAACTGAACACTTGCCAATTAAATATAAATTCGAAAAATATTTATATGAAATATGTTCTTTTCATAAAAGTATTTTAAATTTTATTAGAATTATATCATATATTAAAATAATAATATTTTAATAATAAACATACAAGTCTTATGATATGTATATGAAACAGTGTCGCATAAGAATTATAGGATTGATTAGGAATCTGAGAGGTTAGTATTTCGTTTATTGTTTAGGGTGATTTACGTATAGATTCAAAAACTTACTTAATTTTTAAATTATTTTACAATATTTACATTAAAATACATTTTTTCTTTGTACGAAAGCAACTATTTTTTTTCTGCACGGAATTCAATTTATAATTAATGTCAATTTTTATGAATAATATTATAATTTTCCCTATTATTAGTATTTAAACAAAGTTATTCTTTTCCACATAACTTTAAATATTTATTTTTGCTTTTTTATTTTTTAAAAATATGGCGACGTTGATTGGTTCGCACATGCAACTGATATTATGTCGTGAAATAAAATCTTTGGGCATGAATCATCACCATAAGAAGTGTCGGTTGTGGATGATTCTTATCCTTTTAAAATTATTACAAACTCTCTTTTAAATTTTTGTAACTGTATATATTGTTTTTGGCAAGTATTGCATGTTCCTTCAATTCGGTTTTAATTAAAAATATACTAAAAAGAATATGAACACATGCTCATAAAATTTGTAACATTTATTGATATTAAATTTCAGAGAAAGTGATTTTTCTTTTGAAAAAAATCAATTATATATCATTCCTTTTAAAAATAAAATAAAAATCCATTTCTGAAATGAGAGTCTGAAGAATCTGTCTTCGACCGTTGTAGAATTAGGTGGATTCTAATAGGAGATGCTTATTTACAATTTTTATATAGAAATATAAATAAAATTTATTTATTCAATTTATTATTAAATATATTAAATGAAATGCTTGATTTTATGGTGGAGTTTCAGGTCTAATTATTAAATAAATAAATAAAATACAAAGACTGTTAACTATGATACATCACACCGATAATTATTTGAGAAAAATAATTATAAAATAAGAATATTAATATATTATACAAAAGTGAGATATTGTATATCTCTTTTATTCTCATTAATTATTATAAATTTTTTAATTAGCATATACTTATTTTAAATTCTCATTCTTATTTTTCTCATTAATTATTATAATTTTTTTAATTAGCATATACTTATTTTAAATTCTCATTCTTATTAACAAAAAGTACAAATCAAGCATTCGCCTTAAAGCTTTTTAAACAGGTCTCATAAACGATTAATATTAAAAGGAAAAATTATAAATGATTCACAAAATTGACATTGATTACAAATTGGTTCTATGCAGAAAAAAATTATGTTTCTATGCAAATATTGTGAAGCAATTTGTAATAGGGTGACTTTTTTGAACCTATGTGTAAATCATCAGTATTAAAATTTAAAAGAGACTTTTTTTTTTCTTTTAGCTCAAATTCATATCTCACAACAAGTGCAGATTTTTTTCTTTTCTTTTTTCTGGGCGTACTGTTTACTTGGCTTAAAATCACAGCTTCTCTTCATAGCTTTTCCCTTTTGCTTTCATTATATATGGTGCCTTTGCCTTTGATAAAGTTGGAGATATAAAGTTTACTTAAAGAAAAGGTCATTAAAGAGGTTAAAATTTCTTAGTAAAATAACGCTAAATCGAAGAAGGCAGCAGAATAAAGTATAAACGTTAATTAATTGATTTTGATTTCTGTGAAGTTATATTTGTACGAATATCATGATTTAAAAATTCGGATGAATAATATAAATATGTATGCATTTTAAAATTTTAATACAGTGAAATTTTAACTTATATCAAAGTCATGTTTAATAGTAATTGATATATTTTATTATTAAGAAACATTAGTGTGAAAATCACAAAATTCTAATTCAAGTAATTCCCAAAAGATTTAAAAATAAATGAAATAAATTGATTTGTTATTGGAGGTAGACTTTATTGCATTAAATGGAAATGAAGCAAAATTACAGAAATACACAGGCATCATTTTTGGGAAATAAATTTCACCAAATATGGGACCCGCTCTACTCTGAGTCCGACTCCATGTTTCCCATTGCCTTCAACCCTCTTGGTCTCTGAAAAAGGAATTCCCTTCCCTTTATTATAATAATAATAATAAAGATAAAAGGGAGTTTCAAAAAGATAAATTGCAAATTGCCACTTTTCTTTTAAAAAATATTTAATTTGTTTTATGTGAAAAAATACCCTTTATTAGCATTTTGGAGTTTAAGTGGTACTAACTACTAATATAAAATGTGATGTACTATTATTACCTTCTTGGAAACCTTCTTCTCTCTCACCTCATACCGTTCGAGTGTCAAGTCGCATAGCCACGCACCTGGGCTCACCAACTGTAAAGTAGCACAACAATTAATTATGAAATTTTAAAAAAATACACTCTCTCTGGTTAAGAATTTACACAATTTTTTTTATTTAAATATTCCATATAAATTTACACGTTATTAAAAAATCAATATGTAATGTATATTCATAAAATTACTGACTTATAGTGGTGTTACATTTTCTGCAGCTCGGAAGAAATAACCACTTTCAAATTTGTATTTATTCACTTACCAATTGTTACCTAAAAATATTTTTTATTTTATCCCCACAACAAATACAATCTAATAATGTTACCTAATTTAAAATACTAAATATAATTTTTGAAAATAAATAACTTTAGAAACTGAAAATTTCAAAACAGGGATTATATCACATTTGAACCCAGCACATAAACATTTGGTTAGCTGTCATTGTGTTGGACACGCGTCACTTTTATGTCCTCCCACTAAACAAAACAAGAAATATTAAAAAATATGTCCCACCAAGGCACCAACACTATTATTCTAAGAATTGCCACATTCTTATATTCCTCCACAATAATTTTAATAATATTGCAAAGTTTGGAAGTAAAATAAAAATCTTGACTTCATCATATAAAACTTACGTGAATTAAGATAAGTAAAAATCAAATATTTTACCTAGTCACAAGCCATACTAGTAGTAATTTTACCTTGTCAGAATGGAATGTAAAAAAAAAAAAAAAAAGGAGTGGTACGATTCTCCACTCTGAATGAACCTATCATTCTCTTTAGATGAAAAAATTGGTATCATTCTTCTCTTTCACATTATTTCTGATTTCTCTATTTTTTTTTTTATCGAGCACCTCCAAAAAGGCCAAAATTGAAACAAAACAAACAAATTTAACCATGTTTAATTTATTCCATTATTACAATCTACTTTTAAGTACGGGTGAAAATAATACTATTATTTATTATATATATATATATATATAAATTTGCGAATCTTCACCAAATCCTAAACTAGCTGATATACACCCACATGGGTACCACATAAAAATAACTTGTTTTTCTAGAACGGTTTCAATTTCCAAGCTAAACACCAAATTATGTTTTATATTTTTATTCACCTTTTTAAATTTGGATAGGCTTAAAAAATACTCACTCCATCGTGATATATATTTTTCATCGTTTCTGAACACATAAATTAAAAAAATATATATAAATAATATGATGAAAAAATAAAAAATAAAAAAAGTGTAAAAAGTAATAAAAAAGTGAATAATAATTTTCAAAAAGAAAACAAATAAAAAATTTATACTGAAACTGAAGGAGTAATAATTTTAAATTTCTGAACGTAAAATTTTTATTGACTAATAAAAGTACATTGTTTATTTTAAAATTTAGATTAGATAAAACTTTAACTCAAATAGAATAGAAATTAAAAAGTCATAATCTCACTTCAGAGACTGTTTGACTTGAATTTAAGAAAATAAATTGATTGAGATCAAGATGAATTTACCCAATTTAACTCACCTTTAGGTGTACATATTTCATACCAATCCAAATACGAGAATGGATCCTCTGCTGCCTGCTGGACAATAAAACCAGCAAATTGTGTTGGGGAGTAAAACGCTACGTATTATTAATATATATATTTTTTCTTTAAATTTTGACCAAGTAATAATTTTTCTACCTACCGTGATAATGAGCTTAAAAGAAGGAATAGTTAACCATACGTCAGCATTTTACTCCCCAACACCATTTGCTGGTTTTATTGCCCAGGATCCGTATCCATCCAAATACACATTCACTTTTATTATACATTTATAAATACTTATTCATATTTGTATAGATCCGAATTTTATGAAAAATAAGATAAAGTAGATAAAATAAAAATATTTATAAAATAATTATAAGGTTCACCAAAAAATAAAATAATTCTTTGTAAAGGTAATAATAAAATAATATTTTTTAAAGAAAGAATAAAAATAAATATGGGGAATGGACCAAAATTGAATGTGCGAATAAATTTAAGGAGTGAGAGAGTATATTTTTACATAACACAATTTCAATCACATCAGCCAAGTGGAGAAAATTATTCTGTGTGATTTTTTGGAGATATGTTTCCTTTCTATTCCCAATTTCCATTGATCCCATCACCTTAAATAAAATCCCTTGTTTTTTTTCCTTACTACAAATCAACGTTCTATCTCATCGTCAATTAATGGCATAAAAAAGACATATGGAAAATACTCCTAATTATACACAAAATTTTACCTAATAATACTATCCTATATAAAAAAGAAATCAAATCATTAAATAATGCTTGAAAATAAAACCAATAATCATCCAAGAATTATCATAAAAATAAACTTACATTGAGTGTGCGCTGGATGAACTTGGCTCTTTTCTTGGGTCTTTGAGGGAGCTTGGATCCTTTAATTGCCATAAAGTCCTCTTCTTTCTCCTTATTTGTCAAAGCGATCACAAACTTCGGCGGCCACACGGCGGCGATTGTGTCGCCACCGGAAGATGATCCGCCTTTTTTCCCGGTCTCCGAGGACCCAGAACCGCCGCCGCCATGTTGGTGGTGGTTGTCATTATGATGGCTACTATTTTTATTATTATTACTCTTACTATTATTATGGTGGTGGCTACTATGATTATTGGCAGCGGCGCCACCACCCCTCTTCTCCCTCTCCCCTCTGTCAGGCGATGTCAATTTCCTCACTCCGTTGCAGTGCCCTCTCATACCAACCGAACTGTCTGAATTCCTGAAGATTGATTTAAAAACATCAAATCTCACGTATATATAACATAGATCATAAAATATATAATTAACAAATAAACAAGTCTGCAATGACTTATGAAACGAACTAACCTGAAAAAGATTATATTACTAAAAAAATTAAATTAAACAATAAAAGTAAAAAGAAAAGACTCAATGGTAGGAGAAATTACAGGAAAATTTAAATTAAACATTAAAAGTAAAAAAAGAAAAGAATCAAGGGTAGGAGAGAATTACAGGAATAGCCTTGTAGTGTGGAACTTTGGGATCGGGAGAGAGAGATGATAAAGGGTAACGTGTGGCTATTTTTTCAGGGGTTGTGTGGAAATTGATATGGAAGAGACAAAACCCTAGCCAGAGAGAGAAAATTAGAATAAAAAAGGGGGCAAAGATGGGTTTTGCATTAATACGAGCCGTCAGATTAAAAATCGTTACCACAATTATAGGTGGTTTACGTGTCCTAATCTTGACAAAATGTGGCCTGGATCTAAGAATTCAAGCAAGAGTGTTTAGTTGAGAGGGTATGGGACCCACCTACAGAAGCCAGCCAATTCTGAACACGTTTATTTTATTTTAGTAGCATCCAGCACCCACAAAATATAGAATTATATACCTCCCTTAAATTGATACATTTTGTTTATTTTAAAATATCACATAAATTTATATATTACTAATACATACACAATCATATAATTATTTATATAACATTACTTTATCTAAAAAATTACATTTAATAAAAAAATATGAAATTTCAAATGTATAAATTCTTCCAGAACAGAGAAAGTTTTTTTTCTATCAACAAATATATGTGTGATACTGTCAATAAATTAACACTTAGTTCCTTTAAAATGTAATGTATTATTTTTAAATTATATTCACATAAAATATAATTTTTTTATCCAAAAAAATCAGGAAAATAAAAAAGAGAGGAGATTTATTACATTGTAAAATGATAGAGCAAGGAAGATATTTCTCATCACTTGGCACAAGGAAATAAATAATAGGGGAAGGGGGGGAGGTGTCGTATTCATTTAGTGCAGGTGTCGTATTCATTTAGTGCATAGAGCAAATACATTTATTTAATAGTTAAAGTTACACTTTATACACAATATATTTATTTAATAGTTAAAATTATTTAAATTAAAAAATATGAATCAATTATATTAAAAACTACAATTTGATTATATTAAAATATTTATATTATTCTTAATTTTCAGTGTAAAATTTTAAACGTTTATTATATTAAAAATATGAATCTATACTTCTTTCATATAAATTTACTATTTAAAGAACGTGCATCATAAATCATCAATGACGTGGCATTGAAGATAAGATTAAAACAAAGACAAAAGAATCAACGCAAATGGGTTAACATACAGATCAAGTGTAATCGCACAATAATTGCATTTTATACCGTCCTTTTCACCCTCGTATTTGAGTTCCTTTCAAAATAAATATACAAATTCAAATTAAATATCTAAAATTTCTCAAACATGCTGAACTTTAGTACGTGCAAAACTTTTTTCCTAAAAAGGGAGCAAAGAGAAAATGTCAAATATTATATACACTTTATGCAACATATTCTGCTAAAAGTATCATTTGTAAAATATTGATCTCTCTCCCTCACAAAATTAATGTCACAATTTTTTTAATTATCCTAATAATGTTTTTACACCTCAAAATTTATTGATAATTTTTTTAAAAAAAATATTATTGGCATCTAAAAAAAGAAAATATGAAATGGTGAAGGAAATATTGTTTTGTTTGTAAAAATATTTAGTGATACACTGATAATATATGGTTAGTGAGATATACCTCTGTTATTTCTGAGAATTGTTTTGAAAAATACTTATGTAAAATTTTAAAAAAAGCACTAACCCACCGTTTATTCAAAATCAAAATCCATCCCAAATTTAGCAACTTTATCCTCACGTGTCACTCACGTGAGACCAAACAGAACTAAATCTTATTTCAAAAGAAGGCAGCTTAATTACCTCAAAATTCGATGAGACGGAGAAGCCGGCCGCTGACGGAGGTTCACATATCCGTTGCCACCGCCGTTAATCTTACCAGCATTACTGCTGTTCAGCTGGTTTGGACTCGGATCCTTACCACCACCATTGATAAGATCCGACCTGATGACCCGTCGGTCGGCCCGGATGGTGGACCGCTGAACCTGGCCTGAACCGGACGAATTGTTAATGTTAGGGTTATGGTCCTTGGGTTGGAACTTCATGCAGCGTAGCCTTTTCTTGTTCCCCCACTGCAAAACGAAGTCGGACGATGTCGTAGCGGCTGATCTGGATTCGGATCTCAATGGCAGACCTTCTTTATGGGTAGAGTGAGTATTGTTCCTCTCCATCTCCGTCTTTTTGTACACCTGCGAACCGTTAAATCACAGCGGCTTTTCGTTATTAACGGAGTTAATGTTCTGTTAAGCATAACTCGGTTGAAATTTGGGGCCATGTTACAGTGCAGAGATAAGAGGAGATTAATTTTTTGACATTTTCAATTGCCAAAAATGTAGACAACGGCAGTGGAATAAATGGAATGGTGAAATCAATTTTTGTATTAACTTTCTCAGGAATTTAATTTCTGCCAAAAAATAATAATAATAAAAGAAGTGGCCAATAAAGCAGAAAAAAAAATTGAAAAGAAAAATCAAATCAAATGATTTTGCATTTTGGGACTAGAAATTGAATGGCGATGAATTTGTGGTTTCATCACAGATTTGGTTTTCTGGAACACGGAAACGTAAGCATGTATACAACGCAGCAGTGATCGTGTTTTCTTGTATAATTGGCCCGGTTCGGAGTGGAAAATGAAATCAAATGGTTGATATCTGAAACTGAAGAAAAGGAGAAAAGATGTGGTTGGAATACGTTAGCTCTTGATTTACTGGTCAGCAAATGAACTAGAACTACCAGTTGGTGAAAAAACTGCAACAGAAGAGCAGAATCCAGAATGTTCCAGGGAGAATTGCATCAGCAAATCATTGAAAAACAGCCCTTGAATAAAAAATAAGGAAATTCTGGGCAGATATTGGTGAGAGTGGTGCTGAAACAATTTGAAAGAGGTTCAGACTTCATCAGATTGGCAAAGAAAAGCCATCACATTACCTGAAAACTAATATTATCCTCCACTGCAATCTATACCTCTTCTGCAAATATATCTGAATTCTCCTTTCAGAGTCTGATAAAAAAATATCTGAATATAGGGTCCCTCCGAATCTAATCTGCAACAGCAGGCGGAAAAAAAAAATCTTCAATCAAAATGCAAAAGCATATGTCGAATTTCTGATCTTATCAGAAAAAAATTGAGATGTTAAGTTCTGGTGTAGAACAGGAAGATGATTAACCTCTCAAAATGACTTCAAGGAGAAACGAATTGGTATCATATACGCCTAGAAAGTTCAAAATTCACAGCAATTTCAGCTGATTTACTCTTATATGCGTCGCATATAGAAGAAAAACAGGAAGAAATCTAATGTTTCGGTAATCAATTCTGATCTTCTCAGCTCGAAATCCGATCTAAATTCTTCAAAAACAATTGACCTGTCAAGCAGATATTAGCACAAAATCGTAACACAAACAAATAAATTCGAAACACAACGACAACTACAAACCTTTAGATTCAATTATCCCTCTGAAAATCAAATCAAAATGCATCAAATCTTTCACTAACTTTCAACCGAATCAAACTTCAATATCTTCCCTGTTTGCCACACAATAATGCAGCTCCTGTCAAATAGGATCAACAACAAATTCAGTCACAGACAAAACGATTTTTTCTAGAGTTGCACTCTAAAACTGAAGAATCTCATTATCAGAAGAAACATATGGTAAGATCCTTCGATCATCGCAAATTCACTACATTATAACTCACCAAAAAGCAGCGGAAAAAAGAAATTTTTCACGATTTCTCGAAAATTGTGAGAGAGAAATGAGAGAGAGCGCTGATTCTTCTTTACTTCTTCTTGTGAAGAAAGAAGAGAATATCACGAAATGCCCTCTTTCCCCTTGAAACCATCATTTGTATACCGTCCCGTTCTCCATTTTCAATCTGTAACCGTTGATATATGATCAACGGTGTAAATCGTTTTGTTTCAACTGTTAAGTGACGGCGTTACTGCACTCACATTAACAAAGGATGATTATAGACGGAGTTAAGAGACCTGACGGTATATTTTACGCCGTTAGTTGGCAAGAGCCTTCTCGCTAACTGGTCATCTGGCACAAAGCATGTGATAAACTTAACTTTAGTTAATTAATCAACTATGATTAGGTTTAATTAATTAATCTTCCCTTCCTCCCTTTAAGTTGAAGAACAAGTCAATTAGACATTATTTTGATAATATAATTAAAAATATATTTGATATAATGGCATCTTGCAGAAAATTCGAGTGAAAGTATGTCCGAAGCTACTTTCACCTAAAATGTGTGCATTTTATATTTTTTTTAGTACTACAAGTTATTTTATTAATATGGACTATGCATTTTAAATTTGCAATTTAAGTTAATTTTATTTACTTGAATATGTTAAATTGATAGGATTTTAAATATTTAATTTGGAGAACTTTAATAACTTAACAAATTCTTATCAATTGAAATTCATGAAATTTTAAATTAACTTATTTTTAAATCTCTTAAATTTCAAATTTTATATAATATATTACGTGAAACTTGTTTATAACTGGTTGGGAATTTTTAAAGATAATAATGGTATCAAAGTCATAATGTGTGTTTGAAATTATTCTACTATGAGTTTGATTTCCAAAAACTAAAAAATCTAATCATAGTTCAGCTACTTGAGAAGTATATCTTTCATTTCATATTCTTTACAATCCTTACCAAACTGCCCTTTAATTTTTGTATACAACATGTGTACTGTGTAACTTGAGTGCATGTTTAAAATTTTTAACATTTTTTAATAATAATAAGTATGATTTTTAAGTAATAAATGATATAACTTTTTTAAAATGCACTTAAATTACATGGTGTACTACAGACTTACTCGTTATTGTCTTAGTCTTGCATGTATCATGATGCAACTCAAGTTCATTTTTAAAAAATTATACAAAATACTATTAAAAAGTTATATGTATTATTATTGAAAAGTGTACTTTTAATGGTGTAATTTTTTAAAAATACAATTGAGTTACACAGTGCAGTCGACTGAACTCCGAGGGAGGCACATGACCGGATGTTGTACGACGAACATAACACCCGCGAACTAAAGTGTGAATGGAGAGGCTGCACAGCCCACTTTCCAATGAGGCGCCAGATCTCCTATTCATCTACTTGATCTTCAAGTGTAGCTCTCAACTGAGTCTGATTTCAGAGACACCATTACATCTGGTAGGGACATGGAAACCAGGAAGAAGACAGTTTAAATTAGAATAGGTTGTATGAAAATAGTTCATGATAAAATTATCATGAAATTATCTTAATGTAGCAAATATTTGGTCAAATATATCAAAATATTAATCAAGTATATCAAAAGTTAAAGTCAATATATAAATTTTATTGACATCAACTTTTAATACACCTAATAAAATTTTTAATACACCTGATTAAATATTTGATACTTTAAAACTTGTTCATGATAAACTTATCATTAACCATTTTCATACAATACTCTACCTTTAAATTATATTTAAATTACAAATATACACTATGAATTTAAAATTAATTATCACTATATGCATTTTTGGGCCGGTAAGCAAAATTTAATTAATTAAAATTCATTTTACAACTCTATAATTTTGTTTCAAAATTTTATGGCATAATACATTAAAAAGCCCATAAACTATCAACTTTGTTTCGACAAGCCCTCAATTTTTTTTTTTAAAGTCCTTAAACTTTCAATTCTTGTTTCATTAGGCCCCTAAACTATTCTTTTATTTTAAAAGGCTTTTAGCATATAGATTTTTTGTTTTATAAGGTCATTTTTAACAATTTAAAGAGATGTATTTTTTGTTAAAAATTGATTTTAATAACTTTGAATTTGGTTAATTCGTCATTTTCTAATGTAAAATATTAAAATGGATCAGCAACTTTTATAAATTTTTGTTACTATGGGCCTCATGAAACAAAAATTAATAGTTTAAGGGCTTCATAAAAAAAATAGCATGGATGCAAATGGCGGCCGACAAGACCGCCTAGGCCTAGGCAGTGGAAAAAGGTGGAGTGTGCATTTGGCGGCGCCTAGGCGGCCTCAGCGGCGACAAGAATATGGCGGTTTTGGCGGATTTTTTTTTTTTTTAGTTATGTACTGTTTTAAATTTAAACAATAAATAAACTAATAACTAAAGTAATACTAATAAGTAACAACTAATAAGTAATTAAGGAAAACTGCTTAAACTAAAAGAACGAAAGAAACGAGAAGATAGAGAAAGGGGAAAAAGAGAGAGAGAAGCGGACTAATTGTATTTTGTGGACTTGTTGTATTTTCTGAAAAATGCATTTGGGTATTAAACTATTAATTATGTTTTAAGTTTATAATTTATTGTGAAATGTACATTTAGAAAAAATTAATATTAGTAGAGTTTTTTTTAAAATAATTATAAATATTTTAAAAAATCTTGGCGCCGCCTAGGCGGTCTTGGCGCTTGAAGGTACTCGACCGCCCGCCAACCGCCATTTACACCCTTGAAAAATAGTTTGAGTGCTCTTTAAAATAAAAAAATAATAGTTTAGAGGTTTTTTGATACGTTATACCAAATTTTATTACCCACTATATCTCACAAAAATAGTCATAATTTACTTTTTTTTTTAAAGGATAATAATTACCTTTTTGGAGTATAGTTAAATACAAATTATTTAGAATACCTCTTTAAACCCCTTATTTAATTAGTCAATAGTGCTTTTATATTCAATAAATGTGGGTAAATCAATCAAGAAGTTTATAGAACTAGGTGAGCTCTGGTCATCGGGCTCCTCACTTGAGTGAGTGAGCTGAGTTCGATTTCCTTTGGAAACGAATAGAAGGGAGATATAAGGTTGGCTTGGAAATATTCTTGGAGTGTTTGGAGACTTGGTAAATTAACTTCTAACTACTAACAACTACTCCCTCTGTCCCACAGGAATTTGCACACTTTCCTTATTGGGACGTCCCACACAAATTTGCACACTACCAAAAAAGGAAACATTGATTTAAGTGCACACTCACAAACCTTTACACATATTTACCCATATGCCACTACTTTATATATAAAACAATTTTCCTTAAAAAATGTGCCGTCCCGTAGGGTGCAAATTCCTTCGGGACGGAGGGAGTAACATTTACTGATAAAAAAAAAAATTCATAGATTAGTGATTAAAAAGTTTATTCGATCAAGAAGTTTATAGAACCATGTGAGTTAGCTCACCTGGCCACCGGGCTCCTCACTTGAGTGAGTGAGCTGGGTTCGATTTCCTCTGGGGACGAATAGGAGGGAGATATAAGGTTGGCTTGGAGATATTCTTGGAGTGTTTGGAGACTTGGTGAATTAATTTTTAACTACTAACAACTAACATTACCGATAAAAAAAAGTTTATAGATTACTGATTAAAAAGTTTATTCGATCAAGAAGTTTATAGAACCAGGAAGTTTATAGAACCAGGTGAGTTAGCAACTCACCTGGCCACCGGACTCCTCACTTGAGTGATTGAGCTGAGTTCGATTTCCTTTGGGAACGAATAGGAGGGAGATATAAGGTTGACTTGGAGATATTCTTGGAGTGTTAGGAGACTTGGTGAACTAGTTAGAACAACTAACATTTACCGATAAAATAAAATTTATAGATTACTGATTACCTCACAATTTCATTTATAGTAAATAATATTTAATTTTTCGTAAACTCAAACTTGGGCTATTTTTGTATTTATTTAGAAAACAATCAAATATAAAAAAGTATTCAAAAATTATATAAATAAATTAATTCTATAAATCTGTGTAAATTTAAGATGATATAATTTCTTTTATAAGACACATCCGATCATCAAGAAGGAGCACGCCAGTAGATCGGATTGAATTTACCACTCTTTTCAATTATAAAATTTGAAGTTGTAATCAATCAATGTGTGCTACTTAGTATGAACAATCTGGCCCGTTTCTAGCCTTATTAATTCTTTGGGCAAAGAATAAAGTGAATCCGTTTTTAAAATATTAATTTATTTAAAAGATATATGTATTTTTTTAAATGTAAGTTATTTATACCAATAAACATTAATTTTAAAATATAAGATATTTTTACTAAAAAACGAATTCAAAGAATATGAAAAATATTAGTTGTTTTATTTAAGCATCCCTAATGAGAGCAAGAAATCCCACATATAGTGCAAAGTGTCACCCAAATTGTAGAGATAATTGATTGTGGAGGAGATGTGGCATGAGAAGAATGAGTGGTTTCCCCACCTTTAATTGATTTTTTTTTTAAAAAATATAGTCTATTTGTTCCAGAGTCCATACTCGGAGATAACACACGAACAAAAATAGTATGTTAATGTAAAATAAAAAAATAAAAAATACTCCCTCCGTCCCACAATAAATTGTTCATTTTACCATTTTCGTTCGTCCCACTATATGTTATTCATTTATTTTTTACCTTTTTAGAAAATTACTATTCACTTCTTTATTATTATTTTCAATATTTTTTTACACTACTTTCGTTACTTTTTCACTTTTCTCCATCACATCACTTATACTTTTTCACTTTTTCCATCACATCACTTATACTTTTTCACTTTTAACTTAATCATTGTGCCCAAAAGCAACGAGCAACTTATAGCGGGACGGAGAGAATATATTTTATTGACTTTTGTGAGTGTATAATATTTTTTTTTCAGGTGTGTGAAAGTAGAGTTGAGATATCCAAATATAGTAAGTATAAATTGGAAAGAATGAAATAAGTAATTAGTAATTTTCTGTGAGTAAGTTTAATATGAAAATGATTTATGATAAAAATATTAACCTCAATTTTTTATATTTTTAATAAAAGTTTTTTATACTTCTTGTCAAATGTATAATATTTTTAAACTTTTTCATATTAAACTTACTCACAGATAAAGTCATTACCAGTAATTAGACACGAAAAACACATAAATTTTACTTTTGAGAACACAAAAGACAACTAATAAAATGAATATAAAGAGTAAATTTTCAATATAAAGTATGATTGTACGGCATGAGATCCCTTCTATATAGAAAAATCCATATGCAGAGGATAACTTAATGGTGTGTGTGATCCAAAGATCACACTAAGGCCTACATATTAATAAGGATTATTTTGGGGAATTTATAAGAGATGCTTCTCCATTGTAAGCTAGACCAAACAAGAAAGTAAATAAGAGATTTCAAACAGCACATCATATCATTTACTACTTACTACCCCTATTTGGTACATCAAGATCAGTTTGAAATATATATACATATATATGCTTCTGAGAAATATGTACAACAAATCCATCACACCACTAGGATTATATTCCATCATACACACACGACACGGGAGTGCGATATTCACGTTCTTCCTAGTGCGTGTGGTATACGATCAACACCACTATAAACATCTACGCACTGGAATCCCTATCCCGCTATAGACTTTCATACATGTCACGTGTATTAAATGATATCGGCTATTAGCAAGTCATGTATATTGAAAACAATATAACAGATAATACTGAATCCCTTTACCCAGTTTTGGCGGAATCAAGCACTGAAGCCTTTGTCAAGAGAGCTCCAAGTAGTTGAAGGAAAGCTAGTACATGCTTGGGCTGAGGCAGAGGCCATCTGCTCTTGGCTCACACCTGCATTGCACATGTTGGCCATAGATCGCATGTGTTTCATGCCATACTGTGATAGCGATCCACATTGAGTCTCGAATGTTCTAACCTGCATATCAAATAACAAGTGTGTTATTCGGACTCATGAATGGATGAGTATAATATGGTTAGTGACTAAGTGCCTGTTTTGAATCTCTATTTTTACCGATAGAAGTGCTTTTTTTTCAAAGCTGGTGTGACCCAGCTTTTGAAATATAAAAGCACTTCTAGTTATGAAGTAGATTTTGAAAACATGCCTTGAGTTATAAGTGAACTCAATTTGTTACCAGAGATTTTAGGCAAATCCAATCATCAACAAGAGGATGGCCACTGGGTCGAACAGAATTTATCACTTTGGGACCAGTTTCAAGTCCAAAAAGAAGTTTTCCAATGAGATCGATGCTGTTATCAATGTGTGCTCTGTGTGCCATAGCTTCAGCAAGTTGTCTTTGAGCTTCGGATTTTCTAGCAGAATTCTCAGGAGCCCGGCGGAACTGTGAGTGAAGGAAGGAAGAAAGAATATGTCAGCCACAAATCTTGATAACAAGCTTGGTCATTAACTTGCAATATAATCGTAGAGGAATGTGATGAGATAAGAAGTTAGATTTGTTCTACGACCTTATGCCAAAAATGTACAAGATCAGCATCACGCTGGTTAACAACTGGCGAAGTTTGCCGCAGAAAATTGTCATCCGCGAAAGTAAAATTATCATTTGCAGGATTAGTACCCATATACATGAAAAGAGTCTCGACACTTAGCTTCACATCACCATATTGCATCACATGGGAACCATAGTAAGAGTTTTCATTCATAGTTCGCTTCTTCACCTGTAAATGCCGCCACAGAGAACCGTATTATTCATAAAGTTAGTATCTGAAGATATGCAGGGTATTTAAAAATTCAATTTCTAACAAACTGCTCAATGTACGCGTGATAAAATATCTTACAAGTTCGTACTGCTGTCTCAAAGTTTCAGATCGAAGATTGTGCAAGTCACTGTTGATAATGTCACAAATTAAGTCAATATTAACCAATCACAGAGGGTGTAGGACAGAAGGGGCTGTTGAATCAAGCAACTTCTGACATCAGAAAGATAAAGGCAATATATGGTATACCTGTCCTCCATCCAGGCAACACTATAGAGGTCACCCAAACAGGTTTCATATTCGCGGGGAGGACTAGGGTAATCTCCCGGGCAGTAGGTTCCCCAACTACTCTCATCCGCATTGGATGCAGTTGTTGCATAGATATTTAGGCCTTCAGGAAGAAGGCCTTCAAATATACTTCCAGCTTCACAAGCTTCAAGATAAAATACCTAAGACATTGATGGAGTGTTTTAGGTCTTGTTTCTGATATAAATGATCATGCACCACAAACTAAATCCCGTAATTGTATTACCAAGCTTTTATATGTTCCAGAAGCATGCTTCTTTTTCAAGACATCATTTAGGTCATACGCATATATATAAGGACCGGCCGGGGTTCCTGAGCATATGTAGCAACATCATGAATAATTAGTCAATGTATAACACAGAATGCAGCTAATATTTTCCATTAATTATCATGTTAGGTCAAGCCAATCAATGAAGATAAGTAATCAAGAAAAGGTTATACA
Organism: Prunella vulgaris; assembly: GCA_026898435.1. Taxonomy (NCBI): domain Eukaryota; kingdom Viridiplantae; phylum Streptophyta; class Magnoliopsida; order Lamiales; family Lamiaceae; genus Prunella; species Prunella vulgaris. Next base: position 442,081 of record JAPKLY010000349.1, on the reverse strand, counting down.
AAAAGAAGATGCTAACCAAGCACTCCAGGACCACCATGATCTGAATAATATATGAAGATATGATCATTCGGACCACTGTTTACAACCTTTCCACTACCTCCAGTAAGTGCAGTTTTGTTGCCAAGAAGCACCGCGTATAAGTTGTGGGCATTTACTTCTCTTCCAACATAATCCTATTTTAAATCACTGAGTAAGAAATAAAAAAACAAGGTTTTCTACAACCAACAAGCACCCAAGGGACTTAAATCAACACAAACCTTTGGAACTCCCTTGTAGACATCCTCACCATGAGGGCTGTTTATGATGACACCAGGTCTAGGGTTCTCCACATTATAGGCAATGTCATCATACATGAAAACAATAATATTTTCATCCTTCAGACCACCTGTCTTTAAGATTTGATAGGCGTGGCATACATCAGCCTAGTACAAAACAGAAAGGCCTTGTATCAGTATGGATCAGACAAAAACATGAGAAACATAAAATTTGTAGGACTAAACGATGGATATATCATTGAAAATTTCCACAGAGGCAGTTAGATGCTTACTATCCTGAAACTAACAGTTACTTACTTACAGTTACATTTTATCTTTGGCAATTTACCTCTTGTTCTGTTTTCACTTTTCACTCAGATAGAATCAGCTACTGGATATTTTCCCTTATAAAATGACTAGTGCTAATGATCATGCCAAGTTCCTTGATGATTTATTTTGGTGCAAAATTGGGAGTTACTAATCACTAATCTCAATATATTCATATCAGTAAATTACACAGTAAATGAAGTTGGAACCTCAATATTTTGGCCACTGAACTTTTATACATAAAAATCAAGTGCTAATTTTTTAAGGTAAAATCAACTTGTAAAAGGTACTACTATAACAATCATAAATAACTTAAATATATTAAAAGAAATTTTGAAATAAACACCTAGGCAACATTAAAGTACAATACTTCTAGAATTTGAGCCCCCCCCCAAGTTCCTATCATCGCATATCAGACCGAAAAGCAACTTGATATCTAGAAAAGAATTGCATTTGATATCTTTCCTTAACATCGTACTTCATCCATCCCAATATTACTTGCACATTTGTCTTATGCTGACTTCCCAACATTACTTGCAAAATAAAAAATAAAATATTAATTTGTGTGCACTCATAATATATATATATATATATATATATTTATATATATGTCACTACTTTACTAAAAAAATAATTTTCTTAAATTATGCACACAACTAAAATGTACAAGTAATTGCATGACTGGTGAGTAATTTTTTCTTCAATTAAAGTAGACTGTTCCTTAAGCTTGTTACTGCTCCAAAAGCAAGTTTTTCAAATCAATTTTGAGAAATCAAAAGCATCTAAATTAAAGTATGCAAGCAACATAATGCAAGAAAGCGACTTCCTTAACGCCAATTCCAGCAGTGGTGAATACTATGGGCCACCCATATAAATATAATAATATATAGACTTCTCATTTTAGCAACTGTTCATATTGCGTAAAAAATATTGGGCCAAAATTTAGAAGAACTTTGGATTTCACAACAGATGATTCTTTCAGCGATAACCTGTAGTAAGAATTACCACTCATACTTTCAGATGATGATATTTCCAAGGCTCCAGAGTATATTTCGCGTGTAACCTAATCTATAAGCATAAAGTCACTCACACATGTGCTCTGTTTTAAAATCACTCGACTAAATTCAGAAAAACAAATCATCATAGCCAGATCATCAGAAGACTGTGCTCTATTTCGGAAAAAAAAAAACGGCATCCGATGATAAAATTTTCAGAATACGAATTCAGCGTTAAATCAGGAGCGACCATGCTTTTAGTAATCATACTCTCTGTGTAAAACAGCCAAAAGAAAAAAAAAAAAAAAGTTTCGGATGCGCGAAAATTTAGACAATTTTTAGGAGTGCGCCATTACCTGATGCCTGTAATTCCAGTAACCGGAGGAACCGGCGAAGAGGACAGCCCACCGGGTACCTACAGAATCATCGTCTACTCCAGCGTTGCTGTCGAAGAAACGCCGAGCTTCAGTAGGCATCTTGATGAAATCATTCCGGCCATCGGAAACGGTCAGGATCGAGAGTGCAAGGAGGAACAGAGCACCGGCGCCGCAGCGTATCATCATCGGAGATGGGATTTAATATTATTTTGTAGAGAATAATTGTGAGGAATTGGGAGACAGTGTAGGAATATAAAATACAAGAAGAAACTATTGACGTGTGCTTAAAGTATCTGCGAGTTTAAATTCTCTGCTATGCACTCGCACTGTTGCAGAATCTTTTGATTCACCGTTTACGCTAAAATTTATACTTTCACCCTACTATAGAAATTTGTAGAGCACTTATATTAAAAATAAATAATATTTTGAACATAAATTTTATGTAAAAAATAATAAAATAAAAAATAATTACATTTTATCTAAATATATAATATTGTGAGCACGGAGTTTATGAAAAAAAAATTGTGTCTCCAAATTTTTTTTGGATCAAAAAAAAAAAAAATTAGAGAGAAAAAATATTGTTATGTTTGAATTTGAAATTTTAATTATTTTAAATAGTAATTTACTAATTTAAAAAGTTTTCTTAGTATAAAGTTTAGGGTATTATTTCATCTGACTTATGTTTCTGAGGGAGATTTGTTTTGTTTTATGTTTATGCAGATGATGATTCAAACATTATAGTGTAGATAATTTGTTCTGATTTTTGGATATGCCTAGTATTAAAATGTTTATAAATCTACCAATATATATTATTAAAAATGTAAAATTTCACCCAAGAGAATCAATTTTTTTTGTTAAAGTCAACATCTTGTCTTGGCCTACTTTAAGGGGGGAAAAAGGAGAAGAAAATGGAATCTATTAAAATGGAAAGCGATGTATTTGACTATTTTCCAATGCATTGAGGACATGCTTGTGTTAGGATTTAGGACTTGGGTCTTGGGAGAGATAGATAAAGGGTATAATCGATATTATTTAGTATGAAAGAATAAGATAAATATTTAATTATGATTATTTAATATTATTAGAATGCATATTATTTTAATTTATTAATTTTAGTATTAAATTGTTTTCTTCTTCTTCTTTTTTTTCAATCAATAATAAGAGTATAGGGCATTATTATTTGGAAAATTATACACCAAGTACAATACACTAATAATTTTTTTCACAAAATACATCCTAAATTCTTTTTTCCCTTCAACATTATACTAACAATTTTTTCCATCAGGTATAATCTATGTTTTAAAAAATCGGTCAGACCAGTCGGTTCAGACCGGTCTAACCGCTAACCGGATATAGTAACGTACGGTTCAAAAGCGTTAGATCGGCCATCTACTAAAGCATTTGAGAACCGATCAAAAGTGGTATTAATCGAGTCGAACCGACGATTATGAGGATTTTTATAAAAAAAAAATTAGGGGTTATTTTGCAGTTGTTGATATGGCGAACTAATACGTCGGTTTCAGAAATAATCCCCAAGGTTCGCCAGGTCACCAGTGCTAGAGCTCGCCCGTCTGTGGGTACACCAGAGCTCGCCCTATACTTTGGAATCTGGTCAAGGCTCGAGAGCTGGCCCGACCTACGGAGCTCGCTGGGGGCTCGCCTGTAGGCTCACTCGTCAGTCAATAGGATCCTGATGGCGCGCTCTTTTTTCCTCCGTCCGGTTTGTCCACAAGGGTGGTTTACAGCGAGGTTTTTAATGAGGCCCATCTAGTCTAAGGCATAGTAGTAGGACGAGGCGCGGTAAGGGAAGCGGTGTGAGAGATCAAGACGAGGGTAAAGAGCTCTCGTCAACACCGGAAGCCACATAGGCTCATAAGGTGCCGTCTCACACTCGCACACCTATAAATAAGACATCTCTTGTACTATTCAGACAATTCTCACAATTCTGAAAATTAATACAATCCCTACTGCAATATTTCTCTCTCTAAACTATTTACTCTCCCTCCTCATATTACATCCAAGAACACAAATTCTTGGATTATTGTTTGATAGGATTAATATGTTGTAAAGCCACATAAACAAACATCTATTAGTAAATTCTATCAACAATTTGGCGCTAGAAGGAGGGTCGTGTCGGTCTCGAACCTGAAAAATTAAAAATCTCAAGAACGAAAAAGTTAGGGTTTGGTTGAAGGTTTGAAGATTTGAAGGTGTTCTTGATAAAACTCAAGAACACTTGAAGATACACATACACCTTCATCCCTTGAACGAAGAACCCAGATTTCCGGACAAAAACCCGAATCTTCGGATTTCACGAAATCGGTCCGGAACAAGTTTTCAAACGCGCGCGTGCACACGAATAAACCGAATTTTGGATAATTCGTCACACGCGATGCTAGACGAAAACTTGCACAGCTCCGCCTAAACTGGACGACCACCATTCCGGCGACCTCCACCACTCCGGCGACCTCCCCCCACTCCGACGCCCTTCAGCAAGTTACCCCCTCCGAAACCCAAAAATGGCTAACACTCGAGCCGCCAAGGGACAGGCCTCCGCAGCTGCGGGAAGGTCTAAAGGGGGTGATCAAAACCAGGCCGAGGTGGAGACCTCACGCCAGGTGGTGGAGACATCACAACCCCCTCCCCAGAAGAGCACCGCAGCTCCGCGACCTCCGCGAGTTGCGGCGACCCAGGAAGACTTGGCCCCCGCTCTGAGGGACCTGGTCAGTAACCCCGGCGAGCTCCAACGCACCATCGCGACCCTACAAAGGTTGCAGCAGCGACAGCAGGACGAACTCGCCCTAGTACCCAGGCGAGCTCCAGCCGCTGAAACCGGGGAGCAGACCAGGCCCACCCAGGGCACCCAAACTAGGGGGACTACAACGTACTCCCCACCGAGCAGGAGGCGAGCTCGGCACAAGCTCGCCAGCACAGGGAAAGGACCGGAAAAGCCAAAATGGGGGAGGAGGGTCCCGCTCCTTACACTGGAAGGGAGTCGGCCTACACCGGGGCATCTGGCACCCACCAATCTCAAAGGAGGGAAGTCCTCCAAGGCCGTCTGGGCCCGAGGTACGAAGAAAATGAGCGTGCGGCAGTCCCAGCTGCGTCCCATGGGGACTCCGACCAGCAGCCACGCAGATCAGCCCACGAAAGGCTGAGGAGGCCCGCCGCTGACCGGTTAGGCCCCCACGGCGGGCGCCAGTTCCAGCCCGCCACTGAGAGGTCACCCCAGAGTGAGGCACCTCAGGGACGTGCGTCCGCGAGACGCACGACCTTTGAGCACCCTCCGCCGGAGGTGACCCGAGATGACGAGCTGGCCTCACTGAAGAAGGTCGTTGAGATGCTACAAGCACAAGTAGCAGCCAAGTCTGGCGGACCTGACGCCACGACTCTCCCCATTTCCCCGTTGGCACCCGCCATCCTCCGCGCACCGGTCCAGAAGAAAATTCAATTCCCGGTGATGCCCGCATACGAGGGCGAGTCGGACCCGAAAGTCCACCTGGCCAAATACGCGGACTTCATGATTTCGGTCGGCGCCACCGACCCCACCCAGTGCCGGAACTTTCCGTTGACCCTAGGGGACCGAGCTCACCGCTGGTTCTCTTCACTCGCCCCGGGGTCAATCTGCTCATTCGACCAACTCTCGCGGGAGTTCCTGGCCCACTTCTCTGGGTTCGGGTCCTACCTTACCCAGAAGCACCAACTCGCCAACATCCATCAAGGCGAGAGCGAGACCGACCAGCAGTACCTGGAAAGGTTCAACAAAATTCTGCTGGAAGGCGAGCCGGTAAGCGAAGATACCAAGGTCATCGCGGCGATGGCCGGACTCAGGAGGGGCACCGACCTCTGGAAGGAAATGCACCTCGCATGTCCTAACACTTATAGCGAATTCCGCCACAAGGCGGGGGTGTTTGTGGCTATGCAGGAGGAACTACTGAAAGAAGTTGGTGCCCACGAGGAAAAGAAGCCCTACGGGAAGAAGTCCGGGGGCACCTACAAAGCTCCCCGGAACTTAAAGGCCTTTGGCGAGGGAGACGAGCTCAAAGAAAAGCTCAACCAGGTCCTCACTGTCTCCGTCGACCATGTCTTCACTGTCGTCCAAGGCAAGGCCATGCTGGAGGAGCCAAGGCGGATCCGTCAGGACCGCACGAAGCTCAACCCCAACAAATTCTGTGCCTACCATCAGACCATCGGCCACTTCACCAGCGAGTGTCGAGACCTCCTCAAGCAACTCTGGAAATTTTACGAGGAGGGAAAATTGGCCGAGTTCGTGAAGAAGGCCCCAGCTAAGAGACCGAGGTTCGAGAGGAGGGCTACCTCCGATGACGAGGAGGAGGAAGCAGACCAACCTGGTCCCCATCACAGACAGAGGGCACCTCCCCAACCTCAGCAAAACATGGAGCCGACTTGGGAACTCTTAGTTCTTGAGGAGGAGATCGGAGCTGCAGGAGGTCTCCAGGACTGGGGATTCTCCATATTCAGGAGAAAGAGGAAGGCCAAAATCCGGGCCATAAATCAAGTCCAGGAAGGCAGCTCCGGCCCCAGGTCCGTCTCACAGCTCGCCGACGAGCTGATATTTTCTTCAGCGGACCTGGAGGGGGTACTGATGCCCCACAACGACTCGTTGGTGATAACCGCCGACATCATGAACGTCCGAGTTCACAGGCTACTTGTGGACACCGGCGCATTCACCAACATTCTCTTCAAATCCACCTTGGATGCCTTAGGTGATTTTGAGTCGTATCTGGAACCTAGCAATGCTAGGATAGTGGGGTTCGGAGAGGCTGTAACCGTCCCCCTAGGTAGTGTTAGGTTGAGCGTCCAACTTGTATCGGCTGAGGACCCCGAAAGGAGACTGACTAGGCTCATAGATTTCCTAGTTGTCGACCAGCAGTCCTCCTACAACGGGTTCCTTGGCCGCCCTTTTATTAATGAATTCAAAGCGGCGTGTTCGACCTACTACTACTGTTTAAAATTCCCAACTCCAAAGGGTGTCGGAACTATAAAAGGTGACCAGAAAAAGGCCCGAGAGTGTTTACTCCAAATCAAAGATGGCCGGGTCAAGAAGTCCGTTACACAAGTCCACATCCTCGAAGAGGACGTACAGATCCCTGCAGACGAGCCAAACATCCTAGACGTCATCTCGGTCGAAACTGAGATGATGGAGGTAGGCGATTTGGCAGAAATCAACCAAGGCGGTGGACCTGTGCAAGACACACAACCGACACCAATGGAGGGCGTAGAAGAAACCCAAGTGTTGAGACCTGCGCAGGGGTCGGTAACTGCGCAGGGGCAGCAGCCTACTCCCTTGGAGGTAGCTGATGAGGCTCAAGGTGGGCGACCTGCGAGAGGTCAAGAACCAACACCCATGGACGTTGACACAACTCCCCAAGTCACCACACCATCCCAAGCTGACGGACCACCGGAGGTGTTCACAACTGACAAGCTCGCCCAAGCTGAAAGCCAACCCGATGACCTCGAACCGCGCATAGGCCACGAGCCTGCGCAGATGTCACTAGGGGAGTGGGACGAGCTCATCAACGACCCGAGGTGGAAATGTCAGAAGAGAAAAACAACCCCCATGGAGGAGTTGAAGGCACTCCCGGTGGACCCAGAAAGGGACTTAAAACTTTTCATCGGTTCTGAGTTACCTGAACCGTACCGGTCGAGGATGGAGCTATTCTTGATGTCCAACCTGGACATATTTGCCTGGTCCCACGAAGACATGACGGGGATCCCGTTGGAACATGCTTGCCACAAACTTAACATAGATCCGACGAGGAGTCCCGTACGCCAAAAGCGAAGAAAATATGGACCAGACAAGTACGCAGCTCTAACAGTTGAGGTGGAGAAGTTGTTAGACAACAAGCTCATCAAGGAGGCTTTGTGTCCGCAGTGGGTCGCGAACCCCGTCCTGGTGCAGAAACACAACGGGACGTGGAGACTCTGCATTGACTTCACGGACCTAAACAAAGCATGCCCGAAGGACAACTTCCCACTACCTCACATCGACCAGCTGGTGGACAGCACTGCAGGCCATGAGATGATGACATTCATGGATGCTTTTGCAGGCTATCATCAGATAGCTCTACACCCGGAAGACCAGAAACACACGGGGTTCTACACCAACAAGAACATGTATTGCTGGGAAAGGATGCCGTTTGGACTCATCAACACCGGAGCTACGTACCAGAGATTGGTGAACAAAATGTTCGACCAACACATCGGCGAATCCATGGAGGTGTACGTGGACGACATAGTTGTCAAGAGTTTGAGAAAGGAGGACCACCTGGACCACCTGAAACAGACTTTCGACATACTACGCCACTACAACATGAAATTGAACCCCAAAAAGACCAGCTTCGGCGTACACTCTGGGAAGTTCCTGGGGCACCTAGTTAGCCAGCGGGGAATTGAGGTCTACCCGACACAGGTCCAATGCATAATCGAGATGGGGATACCCGATTCCATCCAAAAAATTCAAAGACTAACTGGGTGCATGGCGGCCCTTAACAGATTCATCTCCAGGTCCGGCGACAGAAATCGTCCATTTTTTGAGGCAATTAAAGCAAACACACGAAGGTACAAAGAGGCGGCCAAGGCCAACAAGCTCCACCTAAAAAACCACTTCGTCTGGACAAATGAATGCCAACGAGCCTTCGAAGATATCAAAACATACCTGGCAGATACACAGGTTCTGTCGAAGCCAATACCTGGAGAGAAGTTGTATCTGTACCTAGCCGCATCGGAGGTGGCCATCAGCTCCGTCCTGGTCCGAGAAGAGGCGAAAACACACCTCTCAGTGTACTACGTGAGCCAAGTCTTACATGAAGCTGAGCTGCGGTACACCCCAACAGAGAAGCTGGCTTACGCACTGGTGATGAGTGTTAGAAAATTGAGGCCTTACTTCTTTGACCATCCGGTGGAGGTGCTGACAACGTTCCCACTGCGTCAAATACTACAGCGCCCAGACACTGTCGGACGCCTGCTGAAATGGTCACTGGAGATCAGCCAATACGGTATAACCTACTCACCCCGAACAGCGATCAAGGGACAAGCACTGGCCGACTTCATCGTCGAGCTAACTATCCCACAAGATCCGACGAGGGGGCGTATAGCTCCGTGGCATCTCTACGTGGACGGATCATCAACTAGCATGGCAGCAGGCGCCGATGTGGTCCTGATCAGCCCAGACAGACAAGTCTTCACCTCCGCAATTCGATTCGACTTTCGAGCAACCAACAATGAGGTAGAGTATGAAGCGTTGATAGCAGGACTTAGGCTATCATTAGCTGTGGGGGCAACCAATCTTCAAGTTTTCAGAGATTCCCAGCTAATAATATCCCAAGTCCGGGGGGAATTTGAAGCAAAAGACCAGCAGATGATGACCTACCAAAAGATAGCCGCGCATCTGATCTCGATGTTTACACAAGTTTACATCAATCAAATACCGCGGCTAGAAAACACACAGGCAGATGCTCTAGCCCGGCTAGCTACTAGCAACGGCGAAGTCGAATTCACGGAGGTTGTGATCACCACACTGAAAAACCCCTCGACGTCCGATTACAAAGTAAATCAAACCTCGAGTGGGGGGCAAGAGGATAGTGAAGATGGTGAAGATTGGTGCACCCCAATCTTCACCCCAATCTATAAACGTGGATTCTCTCTACCCCTACTCAAATGCCTAACTAAGAAGCAGGTGTCCGAAGTGTTAGAAGAAATTCACGAAGGGATTTGTGGGGGTCACGCTGGGGGGCAAGCATTGGCATATAAAACGATCAGACAGGGCTACTACTGGCCCACTCTTCGCAAAGACGCCATCAGTTTCGCTCGAAGGTGCCGAAAGTGCCAACTTTTCGCACCTAACATCCACTCCCCAGCCAATCAGCTTAAGTCGGTTTTCAGCCCATGACCTTTTGCGAAATGGGGTATCGACTTGATCGGCCCATTTCCACCTGGTAGAGGCGGTGTAAAGTTCACTGTTGTAGCAGTAGACTACTACACTAAGTGGGCTGAGGCCGAAGCTCTCACAACCATAACCCAAGAAAGGATGATCGGCTTCATTTGGAAAAACCTGATCTGCAGGTTTGGACTCCCGCAGTCGGTCATCACTGATAATGGAAGGCAGTTCGACGGACAGAAGTTGAGGGACTTCTGCAGTTCATGGAACATCAAGAAGCACTACTCAACTCCGTATCACCCCCAGTCGAACGGCCAAGTCGAGGCGGTAAACAAGATCCTGAAACACATACTGAAGCTCCGCCTCGAGGAAAAGAAAGGAAGCTGGGCAGACGAACTCCCGGAGGTCCTATGGTCCTATAGAACTTCCTATAGGGCCAGCACCGGGGAGACCCCGTTTGCCCTAGCCTTCGGGACTGAAGCCGTGGTCCCGGTAGAAGTCCAGAACAAGACTTGGAAGGTGGTGGGGTATGATGAAGAAAAGAATGATGAATCCTTGGCAATAGAAAAAGATTTGATCGAAGAAACCAGAGCTTCATCAGAAATGAAAAATGCCACCTACAAGCGCAGAGCGGAAAAATATTACAACTCGCAGGTCCGAGACCGAAAGTTCAAGGTCGGAGACCTGGTGTTGAAAAAGAAATTGATGGCCCCACCAGGTGTATTTGGTTCAAATTGGGAAGGACCATTCCGGGTCACTGCAGCCTGGCCGAACGGTACCTATGATCTAGAAGACGCAGAAGGCAAAGCTTCGTCATACACCTGGAGCTCGGCACATCTAAAAAAGTTCTACCAACAGACTAGAATCCTGTAATAGACTAGTCGAAGGTTGGCATCAAAAATGTAGATGGCAACAGATGTAAATTACGTAGCTATAAAAAGTCAGAGAAATTCAGAAAATTCAGAAAAATTCCCAAGTGTTTAGACCTGTGCAGCTCTCCAGCCAGGCGAGCTACACCAGGTCGCCCACTACACCAGGCCCAGCTCGCCCATGTGCCCAAAAATCCGCGGTGCGCGAGGACCAAGGTCCCAAGCGTTGTAATTGAATAGCTCGAAGGCAAAGGCCAAAGTACCCAAGGTCGCGAAGGTACCCTTCTTAAAGGGTTGCTAAGCACTCACTGCCACAAGTTAGAAAAATTCGCGAAAAAGACAAAAATGTCTAAGGCAAGGTTCATGAAACCCAATGGCCCAACGTGAATCAATCGAAGTGCAGTTCGCTGCCCTAAGTGGTTTAAGACGAACGATTCGCGGCCTTAAGTGGAGTCAGACGAAGAATACGCACTCTCAAAATAGAGGTACAATTCGTAGTCGTAAGTGACGTAAAACGAACGATTCACTTCTCAAAGTAGAATAAGACGAACAATTATGTACCAGGAAAATAAACAAGAACGAGCTATTTAAGAAATTATAACGTAGAAGCGCAAAAACATAAATGAAAAAAGTTGGACAAAAAATGCTCGACTTATATTCAAAAGGATACTTAAGAGATTTTCAAGCCAAAAATATACTTGAAAAAATCCTAAGTATGAGTAGTGGTGCTGGCCACAAAGGCCGACCAGCTAGCCGTCTTTGAATTACAAAAAGCTCCTTCTGGGCGAGCTGCACGTGCCCGGCGAGCTAAATCTACTTGGACAAAAAGTAAAGACTAAAAAAATGGAGCTCCTTCTGGGCGAGCTCCGCAACCCGGCGACCTACTACAACTTGGAAAATGTAAACTAAGCTAAGAAAGCAGTAATAAATGGAGCCTAAGACTCGGGGGCGACCTGGCGAATGGGCATGGCGAGCTCGGCATCAGGAGTAATATTCCCGGAGAGCCCGCTTGTGCCGAGCTCGCTAATGGTTATCATCGCTTCCCCGCAGACCTCCTGCATCTGCTCCATCATCGGCGGGGCCTCACCTCCAGCATCCCCCTCTGCACCCTCCGTCTCTTGGGCGAGGTCGGCAGTCAAGACATGCTTCGTCTGAATAATGTTGAATTTCAGACGAGCAGCGTCGAGATTGATCCCATAGCCCGCGAGGTCCCCGATGTTCAATTCCATGCCGGGGGGGATCGAGGACTTCTCCAGACAGTCCTCAAACTCGCTGACGAGGGCCTCCCACTCGCTGTCATTGTTAATCCGCGCCCATTGGAAGGAGCGAATTACCTCAGCAAAACAGAGCACGAAGCCCTTGTCAGTGGCCACCACCTCGGCGAGCTCAAGTGCCTCGGGCGTTATGGCAGTGTCGGAGCGGCCCCTGAGCTCGGCGATCTCCAGGGCCTGAGTGGCAACCTCCTCCCGCAGCTTGCGGCACTCCTCTGAATTCCCCCGGCTTTGATCCCGGAGGACCCCTACCTCGGCCCGGGTCAAGGCGAGCTCCTCCTCCCGAGCAGCGAGCGTCTGGCGAGCTGCTTCCAATTCAGCCTGTTGTTGACGGAGGTCGGCTTGGAGTTTTTCTGCTTTCTTAATTGCAAGCCGCTCCGCCTCCAGCGAGGCCTTCGCTTTGGACTCCGCCCTCGCGAGCTCCTCAAGCGCCTTCTTCCGCTCGTCGCCCACCTTGGTGAGCGCTTTATTTGATTCGTGGCGAGCTCTATCTGAGGCGGCGATATCGTCGCTGACGAGCTGAGCCGCCGCCATCGCTGCGCAGGCGTAGTGCATCGCCAGCCTTGCCCTGTCAGCAGGCCTCTGCCTCTCGATCATCCCGAGCTCCGAGGCGGAGAGGTATTTGGGGGCCTCGGTAAAAACCCGGTGAGCTGCCCCATCGGGAAGGTCCCTCGATGAATTCAGGGCCCGACACCGCTCGGCGACATGGAGGGGCTCAGGTCGCTGCGGGAACTCGGCGGGAGTGTACCTACATATACTCAGATCAGTTAGCAAAAACCAAGGAGATTGCCAAGGCTTCCAACTCAAAAGAGGTCGCCCACTTACCCAAACCTATAGGGGTTGAGCCCGAGCAGGGTATCGTCCCGAATAGGGACCCCATAGGGAGGCGGCGAGGGCGCACTCTGAGGAGTTGGAGGCGCTGGAGAAGGTCGAACAGTAAGAGCTTGCCCGGACCCCGTCTGGCTTGATCCAGAGCCGCCCTCAGTCCTGGCTCGCTTGGCGAGGCGAGTCTCCTCCTCACTCGCTCGCGAGCCATCTCCCCGGTGGAGAGCTCGCTTCGTCTGATGGGGCAGAGGTGGTTGGACACCCCGTTCAGGACCTGAGCCTCGGCCCGCACCCTTTCTTGGCTCCGGCGACCTTCTCCTTTGTCGGGGAGGTGCCGTGGTCTTCTGAGAGCTAGAGCCCCCAGCCTTCTCAGCGGCTTTGGCGAGCTCTAGTTTCTTGGTAGCGTCCAAGACCGCCCCCGAAGGGATGCCTTCCCTCCCCGGACGAGGCTTGCCCATCTTCAGCTGCCGAGCTAGGAAGTGATAAGCTTCGGGAACCTCAACGGGCGGGAGCTCGTCGATAGGACCTACGCCTGTACAACAAACAACCAAGTCAGTTCGGCGACCTTGACATACAATACAGCGAGCTCTGGAAGCTCGATAATGGAAAGGCACAAAACCTTGAGCGGCGAGGTGGTGTGGCGAAGTGATGAGACCCGCGAGCCGGCGGCAGTGGTGTTGACACAGATGTTCGATCTCACGGTCCTTTTTCTCCCGCAAGCAACACACCGTCCGCACAAACTCGAAACCTGTCGAAACTGCCGGTCTCCCGCGGCTCGACTTGTGGCGCTTCAAACCTGCAAAAAGATAGATTAGATCAGTAATCTAATCCGACGCACACACACTAAGGTACGCCACCTACAGCTCGCCTCCCCATAGGTCTCGGGGGTAGGAATGCGCCCTCCGCAGCCATTGGAAGCTCGCCAATCCCCCCCCGATGAAAAAGAACTACTCCTTCCAATCCCGGACCTTGTTAGGGAGGTCGCCTAAAAATTTACCCCCCGGGTGAGCTTGAAAAGAGTAATATCCCTTCCCCTCCCTCGCTTGTCTGATCACGATGAAAAGCTCGTTAATCTCCGCCATGCTCAGCCGGTTTTCATAACCCTCGAGGCCGAAGACAGTCAGGGCGGCCAACAAATTGCTCCATGCATTCGGAGTGAGTTGGGTGATAGCGAGGCCCGTGTCCGCCAAAAATTGCCCAATTATGGGGTGGAGGGGAAGGGTGAGCCCTGCCTTCAGGGTGTGGTAATTCATAGCTGTGAGCCCAGCAGGGGGGAGGTCGGCTCGCTCTTTCTCCTCGGCAGGATACATAAAAATGTCCAGCGGGATGCGGAACCGCCTCTGAATATCCGGAAGGGCGAACTCGCTCATGATGCTCTCCACCCTGTTGGCTTTGAGATCAGACTTGCCAGCGGCTTTTCGAATCGGAGCTCGCCGGGGTAGGGGGAAGCTCGCCCCATGGGTCCTCACATATTCACCCCAGTCGAACTCATTTACGACCTCGGCGGAGACTTCATATTCAGGGAGCTTGGGGAAGGGAAAGTCGATAAAACGGAGGTATTCGTAAGTGACCTCCGTCCCAGTATCCTCATCGACCTCTTCGTCGACCTCACGGGCCAGCTCGCCAGCAAGGTCGCCGGCCCCAACCTCGGCGACCTCCTCCTGGGCCTCTTCAGCGGGAGTCGCTGCTTCCCCGTGAGCTCGCTCTGAGTAATCCCAGAGTTCACGGAGGGGTGATTCCTCACCAGAACTAGTGGCCTGCTCGCTGGAGTCAGAGCGAACTGACCCCGAGAGCTCGCTACTGTCTGGGGAGGTTTCAGAGCTCGCCCCAGAGCTCGAGGAGAGGACCACAGGTGTTACTCGGGGGTTTGGAAGGTCATCGGTCATTTGTCCTTTGCCCAGGTCACGACTCGGGGGGGGTATGGCTCGAGGAGTTCTCAGATATAATGAAGGCGTTCGAGAATGTAGAACAAGGAAAGAGAGGAGAAATCCGGGTCTCTACCTTGGCAGGCACGTCTAGAGCAGAGGATTGATCGCCGGAAATGCGCTCTGGGAAATGAAGGAAGCAAAGTGAGGAAATTCTTCATTTTCGCCTATTTATAGGCGCGGGGCACAAGCTCGAAATTCCCGAAAGACTAGGGGCCTTTTTGCAAGGAATTTGAAAAGTTATCATTATTATGGGCGGGAATCGAGGCGCCAAGAGACTTGCGTGACGCTTGGGATCCCGCATCGTGGCGGCCGAGGCGACCTCGGAGGTGCATCTCGCCTACGAGCTCGGCGCCCCCGGAAATAGTTCGCCAGACCTCAAGTTCTCCAGCTCGCCCACACATTGGACAAAGTCATGATGCGCGCGAGCTGGGGGGGGCAAATGTTGATATGGCGAACTAATACGTCGGTTTCAGAAATAATCCCCAAGGTTCGCCAGGTCACCAGTGCTAGAGATCGCCCGTCTGTGGGTACACCAGAGCTCGCCCTATACTTTGGAATCTGGTCAAGGCTCGAGAGCTCACCCGACCTACGGAGCTCGCTGGGAGCTCGCCTGTAGGCTCACTCGTCAGTCAATAGGATCCTGATGGCGCGCTCTTTTTTCCTCCGTCCGGTTTGTCCACAAGGGTGGTTTACGACGAGGTTTTTAATGAGGCCCATCTAGTCTAAGGCATAGTAGTAGGACGAGGCGCGGTAAGGGAAGCGGTGTGAGAGATCAAGACGAGGGTAAAGAGCTCTCGTCAACACCGGAAGCCACATAGGCTCATAAGGTGTCGTCTCACACTCGCACACCTATAAATAAGACCTCTCTTGTACTATTCAGACAATTCTCACAATTCTGAAAATTAATACAATCCCTACTGCAATATTTCTCTCTCTAAACTATTTACTCTCCCTCCTCATATTACATCCAAGAACACAAATTCTTGGATTATTGTTTGATAGGATTAATATGTTGTAAAGCCACATAAACAAACATCTATTAGTAAATTCTATCAACAGCAGTTTATGAATTTTGTTGATGCCCTAATATATTTATGAAAAAAAAATCTAAAAAAGACGAAAAGTCTGATGTCTAAATTCATTGACGTTGAGGTATCCGATTCAATTTCCGCTTCTACTTTTTGAAACTAGGATATAATACACTAGCAAAGAATTTTGAACTCTTGAATATAATAATGTTCAATTAAGAGTTGATCGTTAGACAAGAGTTTTCAGATGGACAGAGGAGCCGAACGACATACGTGTGAATTGTAAGTTGAATTTGTGAATATAATATTTTTGAACTTTTATAAAGATAGGCTTGAACTTGTAAATGTAGTATTTTTTGAACTTTATGCTTTTAAAATAACTTTTTTATAGAATTATAAATAACTTACGGTATGTATGACGCAAACACAATGATTTTATTAAGAACTTGTAATTCATATTGAACATAAAAAAAATATCAGAATATTAAGAACATTAAAAAAAAAGAATATGAAGAATACAAATAAACAATTCAAACATCAAAATTTTAAATCAAAAGGATCTGTAATTGTAACAATTAAACATTACCTCCCAAAGAAAACCACGAAATTATGTAGCAATAAAAAATATATTATTTCACAAAATTATTAGATGTAAAATATGAACCTGCAAAAAGAATTCGAATATACAAAGAAAAATAAACAATTCGAATGTTTAAATACGATAAATAAGAACATTAGAAGAAAAAATAAGAAGAAGCAAGAAACGCACGAAAAAAATAAAGTTAAAAAATGAGAATAATAAAGTTTGCGGAGTTGAAATTTATAGAAGTATGAAATTAAGATGAACGATTAAGATTAAATAATTAGATACATGATTTGATATTATAAATATATTTATAAGACTTACATAAGATAAAATATTTATAAAATATTAAAATACATGATCAAGATTAAAACACTTAAATATAAGATCGAGATTAATTATTTATGCTAAAATTAATGGGAATAAAGGAATTTTAAAATCGAGCATTCTGGTGGATTTCATAACTTCGTCTTTATATAATATAAAGATTCAACAAAAAAAGAATTGATTTTGTTAATATAATATTACACAAAAAATTACATAATGCATCCCATAAGAAGAAAGAATTTCAAATGTACACCCTAACCAAAAAAAAAGTTCTATCTTGCACCCCTCAACCTTTCACTCTTATTATTTTGTATTGATTTTGACACATAACAATTTATGATGTACCGAGATACAATATTACATTCAAACTTATGTACGTTCCGTTTTATAAATTTGCAATTTTTTTTATTTGGACGTTTTATTTATTTATATACTATTAAAAAAATTAATTTATAGATTTATTCATATGATATTATTTATTTAAAAAATATATACCTTCTAAGGTTTAAATTTATTTGTGACCAAGGGAGAATTAATTTTATATTTTTTTATCAAACAATATATAATAAAAATCAAAATCATAATAAGGGTCTCACTAAAAATAGTGGAGGGCAAACTTATATGTCCACGCAATTGATTAGGCACTTTAAAAGGTTGCAATATGGCCACGCAATTGCTATCTATTACTACTATATCAGGCAAATTATGACGATTTAATAATTAATTCTCAGGCAAATTATTAATTAAATTTATATTAATTGGTAAAAGTTTTATATTAATTAAATTTCACTATTATCAGGCAAATTATGACGATTTAATAATTAATTCTTACTCTCTCAGTACTTATTAATAATATAAAATTTATAATTACAAAATATATTTATTAAAATTATAAAATATATTTACTGATATTACATTATAAAATATATACGATATCAAGAAATTCAAGTAATGGTACAATTAAATATATCTTGGAATATAAATTTTATATTATACAACTTTTTCATATAAATTTTTGTGCTCATTAAATAGCTTAAGTTTGTTGAGATTGTAGTGAAATAAAAAAGTTTTTATTTTTCAAGATTTTTTTTTTTTTTTTTGTCGTCTTTAATGTAGATCACCTATCACCAAGAAATGTGAGATTTTCGGCCATTTACTTTTTCCGTGATAATGTGGACTTTTTAGTAGTGTAGGAAAGAAAAACTCTGTATAATTATACAAAAAAAAATCACATTATGATATATCTTTCGTGACCTTTGATTTTTTTCCTTTAAATTTTGGAGTTTTCCATTTTAAAGTCTTCACTTTCTTATCATTGTTGTTTTGCCTCTTCATTTTATTTTTCATTTATTCTATTATTTCTTGGTGTGAATATAAAAATTGTATTTTTAACCCTTCAATTCTTTTTTATTAAGACTTACAAAAGAAATTAGAATTGAATTATTTATGTTGCATGCATTTTATATACTATATATATATATATATATATATATTATATATATCAAGGATTTGGTGTTTATGATGGAGTAGAAAAGTACATTTGCATGGTTGAAATTAATTTGAAGGTAGATTTGGATCTATTATATATCTCATTCAAAAGGAAACAACAAGACTTTTCGTGTAATGTAATCCCATCAAAAAATAAAAAATAAAAGGCTTTTCCATATATATTTTTCTGTTTGACAAGTTTATGTTATTAGCTGCCTATGTATTTATTTTCTATTTTTAATTAAATGTAATTTACAAATTTCACCTTTATTTCTAATTATACGTTGTAATTAGAGGGCATGAATCCGAAGGAAAATTATTTAGGCAAGCAAAAAAAATAATTTAAAAAATAAAGGATTTACTTGCCCCTAATCAATTTAACCATTTTCCCTTATTAAATTGACTGAAATATTTATTTGCTCTCCTTGAAAATCAGAGGGCCTCCACCTTCACTTTTAAATTCTAAAAATGTTTAATTAACATAAACGTAATTTTTATAATTTAATTAGCTTTGATTCGATTTAATAGACTTGTTTATTAATCGAGTCAAATTTATATTTTCATTTGTTAATATTATTGAGTGAAGCTCAACTCAATAAAAGCTCAAATTTACCTCAAGCACTAAAAGAAATAAAAATAATAAAAATAATTGAAAATATAAAAATGGATCGTGACAGGTTGATTTAGTTGAGTATGTAAATGGAAAACAATCACATATTCATTCATTGATAAAAAAACAAAATAATAAAGATAAGATTCTTTACCCATAAAAAATAAATAAAAATAAAGATAAGATTCTTTAGTTTCAAGCCCAGACAAATAAGCATATACTCCCTCTCTCTCCGGCAGAAATTTGCACATTTTTTTTTATTTGGACATCCCACACAAATTTACACACTACTAAAAAAGGAAGCATTGATTTACGTGCACACTCATAAACTTTTACACATATTTACCCATATACCATTACTTTATATATAAAACTATTTTTTCTTAAAAAATGTGTCATCCCGTAGGGTGCAAATTCCTACGGGACGGAGGGAGTACTATTTTATTGGTGCACTGTGAATTAAAATAGACGTCCCCCAATCATATGACATTATCATTTTTTGACGTCAAAACTGACGACGACCAACGTTGTTTGAGGAAATTAATGAACGTATTCGCTCGAATATTAAGATTTTAATTTTATTTTTCATACTAATAATTCGTGCGTGTTGTATAATTTAATATACGTAAATTATATATGAAAATAATTTATAATAAATTTATTATAAAATATTTTAAATTATTAAACATTTTATCAGAAATATTAAATATTTTATCAGAAATATAAAAATTTAGATTAATGACATAATATTGTGATTGTTATAAATTTTATTAATTATAACTTTTGATATATTTTTTATAAGTTTTTTATACTTCTAATTAAATATAGAGCACTTTAATATTATTTTGTGATAAGTTTATCTGAATAATTTTTATATAAAATTTATTCATCTATATATTGTATTATATAGTTTTTTTTTATCATTGTACATATAGTATTTATAAATACTATTATACTATTATAACTTATTCAAAGGTACACATTTTAAAGAAATGATGGTGAAAGAAATTTGTACACAAACTCTAAGGTTCTTCACTTATCGCGACATGACATAACATACCATGTTCGGATAATTATTCAAAATTAATTGTTTTGTTTTTTTGTGAAGATATTTGTGAAATATTAGAAAAAATAACGTGGATCGGATTTGGCAACTTAATACGCCTCTGAAAAAAATTGATTGATATTATTTTTAAAGTTTTGTTTAAAAATTTGTACATATAAATTTATCATCAAACTATTTTAAAATATCAAATATTTTGTTAAGAGTATCAAATTTTTTTTATCAGGTAGTATGTCTCTTGTGAACTCGAGTGCATATGAACGTGTATCACTGTTATAAAAATATACTTAATTTTTTAACAATAATAGTGTATATGCATAACAGTGATAATATATACACATGACAGTGATAATTGATAACCTGAGTTTACCGTGAACTTTGGTTCATACAAATTTTTATCTTAATCAGAAGTATAAAAAAGTTGAGTCAGTGGTATTATATTTTAATTGTTGTTAATTTTTTTGACTAAATTTTTTACTCTTAATTAAATATTACTCCCTCCGTCCCATAATTGTTTTCACACTTTCCTTTTTCGTCCGTCCCACAATTGTTTTCACACCCTATAAATGGAAACTATTACTTTAACTTTATCCTCACAATCCAATTAATCTCATTATTTTAATAATATAACTTTACACAACACTCTACTTTTCTTAAAAGTTGTGACATCCCAGGGGTGAAAACACCTCTGGGACGGAGGGAGTAATAATTTAAAATAAAATTTTGATAAATTTATCATAAATTACTTTCATATAAAATTTGTTCTATTTTTTATTATGAAGCTGGATCTAATCATTTGAACTATTTTTCCTACTTCATAACTTAAAATTTTATGATGTCGATATTGGAGTGTCATTGATTCACACGCCATCAATTTTGCTTGGTTGGATAATTTTGCTCGCAAGTTACTACAATTGACTGATTGAGTATGTGTTGTATGCTTTAAATATGAATAGTTAAAGTGGATAGAGTTTAACTATGGTGATTTTTTTATTGAGGTTAAAATTTTGACTATGGTCCAATTTTGAATTGTAATTTCAGGTGATTTGTGGTGATAAAATATGTGTTTATATTTTAAAAGTTTTTAAATCCTTTATTTGGATGGATGAATTTGAAAATAAATGGATTTAAAAAAATATATAAATAAGAATACATATATTTCAAATCACGAATTGTAAAGAGATGAAAGAGAAAAAAAAAAAGATAGAGATGGAAGAGTATAGATGAGAGATTTCAAAAAAGACATGGTTTTGATGATAATTTATAGTAAATTCATTTTGAACATAACTCACCTGGCCACCGAGCTGCTCACATGAGTGAGTGACCCGGGTGAATCGAATAGGAGGGAGATATAAGGTTGACTTGGAGATATTCATGGGGTGTTTGGAGACTTGATGAACTAACTTCTAACTACTAACATTTACCGATAAAAAAAAATCATTTTGAACATAAACTCAAATCTAAGTATTTGTAAATTTACCTAACTTACTTAAAAAGAGTGGTTAAATGTGTGTGAAATTCAAGGATTTCAAATCCACTCATCCAAATAGAGTCTTAGTGTTTACCCATAAATATTAATATATATATATATAATAACATTTTAATAAAATCTTACTCTATATATAAAGCATGAATAAAAGCAGGCGGCCAGTTTTCAGCCGGTAGCCAGTTATCAATGACAGATGTCAAGCGTAAATAAGACCTTCTTCTCCGCGTGTTATTTTCTTCTTAGTCTGATCTCATTTTTTTCTTTCTTTCGCCGGTCTTCATTCTCCCTGCATTCCCATATTTGTTTTGTTTCCATCTCTGTTTTTGGTTTCTTCATCCTCCAGCCCATCAAATACATTCGTCAATACATCTATTCTCATCGAGTACGCCTCCTCTATGTGTTGCTCTCTCTCCCCATCTTTATATGCATGTACACAAAATTTACTTACTTATTTGTTTAATTATTTTTTCCGTAAACCATGTGAATTGGGGTTTGCTTTTTTAATCTCTTACTTTCTAATTTGCTAGTGTAATTTTTCTAACCCTAATTCTTCTTTTAATTTGATTCTCACTTTTCTGCCAAAGTTTGTGCATTGTCAATTTCGGGTCCATTGTATATGTCGAAACTGTCAATTGCTCTTTCGTAGGCGATTGTGTTCCAGGTACAACATAAAATAACGATTATAAATTGTTTTGCTTATTTATTTGCTTTGGATGATTTTGCTTTTATACAGTGTTTTATAATTTCTATCTTTAGTACTATTTGAAAATTACAAATATTAGTATTTTGAGATGTTGTTAAGAGTATTTAACCTTTAGTTAGATATCACCTTTGGTTAGAGGGATTTGTATTTTAAATGGTGAAGAAGGGATGTTCTATGGAGCATGCCAACCACATGTTTGATAAAATGCCTCACTTAAGGGAGTAAGTTAAAAATTTTGGTTGTCTTCTTGCAATGACATAAGTTGGTTGCTGGAGAGAAAAATAATAGTGATGCATATGTCCCCATAATATTCTGCTTCCATTATTTGTACAACATCCTTAGGTGGCATAAAACTTGGACTTTTTAGTATAGATAGAAATTTATTAAATAAAAATGGATTTAGTTAATCTCAGTTACCTGTGTATTACTTTCCCAAAATTGAAAATTGGAAATGAGATATCATGAAAATTGAAAAATATTTCTCCTTCGGTTTCATATTAGTCTTCAATGTTCTTTTCTTGGAGAAGTGAACTATATTCCAAACTTGTAGATACAGTAACATATAGTCATTTAATTTAGCTGAAATTAGATGCATATCTTGTTTGCTAGATTTGCATGTTTTTTTTATGGAATTACATAATGATGAAGTTTAGTATGGTGATGTTGAGACTGCATCCACATCAAGAGATTCATTGGATGGTAGAAGTATACTGACGCATATCCTTTTAGGTCTATCTTCAGCATAATAGCATGTGCATCATTTGCTCTTTTCCTGTCTGATCTATTCATCTTTGCTTCTCATGTTATTTTTATTAAACATAGTATTTTAATTGATGAATTTTGCTTTTCTACTGTTTAAATTTCAGATACCTTCTTCCGATTCATGTAAGCGAGAATTATTTACGCATATCATACTCTGTTCTTACAGATTTGAATATAAAGTTTCAATCCCATCAAAGCAAGTAGTAATACTTATGAATTCACTTCTTGATGATTCTTACATTTTTCTTCATGTGCCTCATTGTTGAATATTTTCATCATTTCTTCCTTTTAATAAAACTTTTGGCAATATATGATATCCCTGATTGATTACTTTTTCATTTAGGATTAATGAATCTCAGCAGCTATTTCACAGATGTGTAGTTTCTTCTTTAGCTAAAAATGCAAAAAAAAAAAAAAAAAAAAAA
>JAPKLY010000349.1:391898-413857 GCA_026898435.1 Prunella vulgaris | reverse complement strand
AACACCTATTTGTAAATATAGTGATTTTTTTGAACATATATGTAAATTGCCCAAATAATAACCCCTTAGATGTATAATGAAAACTTGAATTCAGAGAAAGTGAATAATGATAGATTATAAATTGAGATAGCATCATACCATATGTAGCACGAATGAATAGAATTATACTTTTCCGTCCCATAATTGTTTTCACATTTTTCTTTTTCGTCTATTTCACAATGACAAAAACTTATTTATAAATTTCTACGGATCTAAGATCCGTAGAAATATCCATTTTTAAAAATTCGCGGGTCTAAATTGGGTCGAGTCGAATTTGAGTATTTTTTTCCAAAATTCGCGCAACTTGTAATTTTAGTTTTTTTCGCTCCCAGGTATGTTACAGTTTGAGCAAATGCATGTTACTTTAAGGCAAAACGTGTGTTACAACCAGATTAAATGCTATTTCTACACATATTCATTTATTTTTGTAGAAGTAAATATTTTTCATGCAATGTAACACATATATATGTTACATTGTATGTGTAACAAATATTTATTCTTAATAAAAATATATTTTATCCTATAGTAACACATATATGCTCATATAATAACACAAACTGAGGAACAAATATGTGTTACAATTGGAGTAAATATGTATTACTGATGTTGATAGGCGAACTACCCTAGGATGATCTCAAGATTAACTATCTCAAAGGTAAGGAAGGTCGCCGACTTGTGTGGAAACCACGTCATCAACTTAGACCAAGGCCAACGCAGGGAAGCTCGGCGAGATGAGGAGGAACCTCGCCCGAGCCTCAATGGCCCAGAGTCAGTTGATCCACTGGGTCAAGAGAGAGAGAAGCTCGCTAGCGAGCATCCCCACTTTCAGAGGGAAGCTCGCCCGTAACCATGGAGACCAAGCAAGAGTCCAGTGCTAAATTGCTCCGGGATCACGCAAGGCTTAGAAGCTCGCCATAGAAGCTCGCCCAGGATCAGAGCATTGGCGACATGTATATATAGAACGGATAGATGTGTAGTAGGACAAACATTGTAAAGGAAACATTGTGAGGGACCAAGACGAGGGTCAAGAACCCTTGTTAACACCTAAAGAATTATGAGGCTCACAGGGTGCCATCTCACACTTGCACACCTATAAATAGATCCCTCTTGTACCATTCTCTCTCCAACTTAATCATAATATATATTTACTTTCTCTCTCTAAGCTCTCACTTTCTCTCCCTACTTTATCCACTCAAGAACACATATTCTTAGATTATTGTTTGATAGGATTATATGTTATAATAGCCACATAAAAACATCATTAGTAAATTCTATCAACAATTGCAAATTTATGTTACAATTGGAGTAAATTTGTGTTACTGCAAATGTGTGTTACATCTAGAGTAAATGTGTGTTACAATTAGAATAAATGTGTGTTACTGCAAATGTATATTACAATTAGAGTAAATGTGTGTTACTGCAAATGCGTGTTACAATTAGAGTAAATGTGTGTTACTGCAAGATCAAATGTGTGTTACTGTATGCACAAACATTTATTTATCCTTATAAAAATATATATTATATTTTATATAACATATATAAGGTATTAAATGATGTATTAAGTACATGAATAACATATTATTAACATAAATCAACAAAGAGAATAATAAATAAATTAAGTAACATATATTTATACTTGCATAAATACATATTTTCTTTATAGTTATTTGAAAAGTACAAAAATTAATTTTTTAAGTATTAGTAACTCAGATTTTGCCTAATTGTAACACGCATTTGCCTAAATTGTAACATACTTGAGAGCGAAAAAACATATTATTAACATAAATCAACAAAGAGAATAAAAAATAAATTAAGTAACACATATTTATAGTTGCAGGAATACATATTTTCTTTATAGTTATTTGAAAAGTGAAAAAAATTATTTTTTTAAGAATTAGTAACACATATTTTGCCTAATTGTTAGAGATGTTAAACGGGCTAGCCCTAACCCTATAGGGTCAGCCCTAATGGGTTTCGGGCTAAACGGGTTAGGGCCTTATCCGGTTCATTCTTAACGGTCCTCTAATATTGGAGACCTAACCCTAACCCTAGCGGTCCTCGGGCTAAACGGGTCATAAACGGGCTATGTCACAAAAATAGAAAAAATCTAAATTTTAACACATAATCCAAAATAATGGTCATAAAATATTAATATTTAAACTAGAACCTAAATATTGTCCATAATATCATTAAAATTAATAAAAATAGTTTAACATAATGACAAAAGATCAAACGTCAACACTTAAAAAGTTCAAAATATTAGTATTTAAAAGTTCAAATATAAATACTTAAAATTAATATATATAACACCTAAATAGAAATTGGGGATAATTTCAATTAATAATAATAATTAGTAAGTATATTATATATTTAATATGTATATATAAAATATAAAAAAATTATGCGGGCTAGCGGGCGGGCTCGGTTAACCGGCGGGCTAGCCCGTTTAGCCCGCGGGCTAATAGGGGCGGGCCAAAAAAGCCCGGATTTAAACGGGCCTACCAAAGCATGGCCCTAACCCTGCATTTTTCAGGGTTAAACGGGCCGGCCCTATTAGCCCAGCCCGGATTAACATCTCTACTAATTGTAACATGCATTTGCCCAAATTGTAACATATTTGGGAGCGAAAAAATATGGAACTACAAGTTGGGCGAATTTTGAAAAAAAAAAGTCCAAATCTGACCCGACCCGGTTTAGATCCGCGAATTTTTTAAAAATGGATATTTCTACGGTAGAAATTTCTACACAAGTGTTGTTCTTTCACATTTGTTTTCACACTTTATAAATGAAAACTATTACTTTAACTTTATCCTCACAATATTCATATATTTATACAAAATGCCGTTACTTTTACATTCAATCTAACTAATCTTATTATTTTAATAATATAATTTTACATATCACCCCATTTTTTTAAAAATTGTGTCATCTCAAAGGTGAAAACACCCCAAGAGTAGTATTTCAAAATTGAGGGTTTTTGGGAGGTGGGTATAATTTCAAAATAGTAAATATAAGATAAGAAATTAGCTAAATGGATGGATTTATTTTTAAATTTCATTTTCAATATCAACAACTTAATTAAGAGCAACACTTACATAAAATTTTCTACCGTAAAAATTATTAAATATATAAAAAAAAGAAAATTGAGCACCACGCGCACATACATCCGTCATCCCCCCACGCGTACATACCTCCTCCTCCCGCCACCGCCACCCCAAAGGCCAAAACTCACTTCATATACCTAATTCCTCCATCCCAGTTCCATTGAAACAGCCAATAGTTTCATATAGCTTTTCTTAAGTTTATCTTAACTTTTTGTTTTTCTAATTATTATATAGATTAAAATATATAGTTAATATTATATTACAAATAAATATTTATACATATAGTAACACACATTTAATTTTACGGTAACACACATTTGCTTTTATAGCAATATACATTTATCTCCTGATTTGTGTTACCATATGGGCAAATGTGTAAACTATAGAACAAAATATATTTTTATGAGAATAAATATGTATTTTTTAATTTATTCATCATCCATTTAAATCGAGGTATATTATTTCATGTAATACATGTGTTATTATATGAAAAAAATAATTACTTCTATAAAAATAAATAAAAATTTTGTGAGTAGTCAATATTTGTTCTTATAGTAACACATATTTTGCTCTTGCATTATGTGAAAAATTAGTTATTCTTATAGTTACTATTTGTTCTAATAGTAACACACATTTATCTCTCTATTTGTGTTACTATAGGGGCAAATGTGTATTACTATATGGGCAAAATATATTTTTATAAGAAAAAATATGTGTTTTTTAATTTATTCGTCACCCCTTTAATCTAGGTATATTGTTTCATGTAATAAATATGTTATTATATAAAAAAATATAATTATTTCTATAAAAATAAATAAATATTTGTGAACAATTAATATTTGTTCTTATAGTAATACACATTTTAGTCTTGCATTATGTAAAAAATTATTTATTCTATACAAATAAATAAATATATGTAAAATAACAATATTTTATAAGATAGTAACACATATTTGCACTAATAGTAACACACATTTGTCTCCCAATTTGTGTTACTATATGGGCAAATGTGTATTACTATATGAGCAAAATATATTTTTATGATAATAAATATGTGTTTTTTAATTTATTTATTATCCCTTAAAATCTAGGTATATTGTTTCATGTAATACATATGTTATTATATTAAAAAAATTATTTCTATAAAATAAATAAATATTTGTGAATAATCAATATTTATTTTTAAAGTAATACACATTTTTCTTTTACATTATGTAAAAAATTATTTATTTTATAAAAACAAATGAATATGTGTACAATAACAAACATTTTATAAAATAGTAACACACATTTGCTCTAATAGTAACATATATTTGTTCTTCAGTTTATGTTACAATATTGGTAAATATATGTTACTATATGAGTAAATGTGTGTTACTATACTAACATAAATTAAGAGCAAATTTTTAAAATTATTATACAATATTATTTAATTTATTTTTAAATTTATAATAATTAAAAATAATAATAATAAAAAAGTCTACTATTTTTGTAATTGAGCCTGGGTCTGAGTGTGTTTGCTGGGTGGGGGTGGTTAGGCCCGGGCTGGATGTGTTTGTTGAGTGGAGAGTGGGTGGGAGTTGAAGGATGAGTGAATTAAAATTTTAAGGGATACCAGGGCGCGTGCGGGAGGAAAGGGGTGCGTGTGATTATATTATTTGTTTTAGTTCATTTTTTGAAATTTTTACGGTAGAAATTTCTATATAACTTTTTGTCTTTAATTAAAATTGATTTTTTTTCTTCAAATCTTAAAATATCATATGTCAATTTTTTATCATCATTATATACACATATAATGTCACCATTCTTGTCAAGTGTGAAAATAATTATAATTTATTTCTGAATAATGACTAATAACTTCTAAAAAAAGGTAACGATTCGAATTAAGTACCAATGAATGAAAATAAATTTGACCATTTCATAAAATCTCAATAGAGTATTCCCTCTGTTCCATTGAAATTTACACATTTTTTTTATTTGAAACGTCCCACATAAATTTGCACACTATCAAAAAAAAGAAAGCATTAATTATACGTGCACATTCACAGACTTATACACATATTTACCCATGTTATTACTTTATATATAAAATACATATTTTTTTAAAAAATGTACTGTCCGTATGGTGCAACTTCCTCAGAGGCGGAGGGAGTATAATGTAGCCTTCATTGAGGAAAAAGGTCCAAAACAATCATAAATTGACCCAATATCGTTTAGGCCCATATTAAGCCCTAATAAAAGCCCACCGACATAATATTTTCATTTTCAAAATCCCTGTATATAACTCCTTTTTTCTTTTCGAGCGTTGCCGCAGTTGCATATACACACACTCTACTCTCAGCGCCCTGCAGAAATTCCCATAATCCAAGGTATGTATCCATCGTTTTCATTCTCGGGATTTCTATATTTTCGCCTTACAGTTTTCGATTATATTTCTGGTATTTATGCATATACTGGTTAGGGTTAATTGAGCTGGAATCTGTAGTTACTGTCGAATAATGACTGAGATATCATTTTCTTCATGATAGGAGCAAAATAATGTGTCGTTGATTTGTTTTTAATTTTATGTCATTTGATTTGTTTATAAAGGCATTTGATTGTATTGTTGTGATATATTTTCGAATTTTTTGGAGTTCATTAATTAGTTTTATTTGATTCTTTATAAAAGTTTAATGCTTGTACGCGGAAGTGTTTGATTGTTTGTTGTAATATATTTTCTAATATTTTGGAGTTTTTTTTACTTAGGTTTATTCTGATGTTATTTTTTTAATTTTAATATTTGTGTGCGGAGACTGTTTGATTGTATTGTTTTAATGTATTTTCGTATATATTGTATTTTTTTTAGTTAGTTTTATTTTTGTTTGATGTTAATTTTTAATCTTAATTAATGCTTGTAAGCTGATAGTGTTTGATTGACCTGGTAGTTTTATTTTATCAGATGGAGGGAGGAGAGAGCCTGCTAGACACTCTATTTGAGGAGGAAGGTTTTGAGGATGCTCAAGATGTTGAGATGCTTGATGTTGAAGAAGGCGAGTTACTAGAACAGAGTCCAAAGAGTAAAGAAGGAGAAAGTTCTGCTGTTGGTGGTAATCAAGGAAATCAAGAATTTAACAGGCCGAATTCGAGAAATAAGAAGAAAAAGAAAAAAAAGCGAAAGAGAGGCGGCAATACTGACCCAAATGTTACTGATATCAACAGGTTTGATTATTTGTCATCATTGTATTGGTTAATTTATGGTATTTTTCTAATACTTAGTCGCAGTAGTAGAATTCCACAGCTATCTGTTTATATGGGATGATCACTTTCTAGACATGCTCAACCAGTAAAATCTTTCATTAGTACACTCACATATCACATGCTAATTTATTTTAAATTCTAATCTATACTCCACATTTATTGTTTCAAGTTTTTCTGCTGCCGGTTTCGTATAACTGTTAACTTTTCCTTTCTGTGCTCTAGCATTTTCACATATTAATAAGTGTTTTATTTTAATGAAATTTCCTCAGGTTCGTTTTGGATGCATGCAAGCGTCTGCGAGAGAAAAAGTCCTATCTTATGTATACTGCTGTTGGCTGTCTGGGTGTTGCAGCTTTAAGTGATCTTATCAAGGAGGTATATTCCCTTTTTTCTTAAATATGTAAAAGGATCTTTTTAAATATATCTGTTGGACCTTTTTCTTAAGCCACCGATAAAAATGACACTTTTTCTGATATTACAAACTACACTTATCTTGACTTTTATATATTTTGTAGCCAGTTTGGTGTATGCCTTTGAAGTTTGTTGATTAATACTTAAATCTATGCAATTATATTATTTATGTTTTTTTGGTCATTTGGAGTTGTTCACTATTGATTATTCACAATAAAGTAGTTCAACGTAATAAGAGGAGTACCTAACTTGAGGACTTTGCTGCACCTCAAATTCTACTTTATCCAAGGTTTGCTACTAAAATAGAAGAGGAAAAATAGGTAGGAACATAACCTATCCGTCCCTTTTTCTTTGGTGGATTTTGTATAATACTATGTGATTTTCTTCACGATTAATCATTCTTTGATATTTGAATCCAGTGAAGTAGATTCCAGAGCCCCAATGATGGTCATAAGTGATTACATCAGATATCTTCACTTTTTGGATGAACATTGGTATGTGTTTGCATGCATTTATTGGTAAATCACTAGATCAATCCATGTCCTGATAAAAGGTGAGATTCTGGTTAGCCGTCTAACAAAATGCTCAAGCTCCAATTCACATCCAATTCTGATCCTCAATATCATCGCCATTCAATCGCAGATTCTCCCGGATGAATAAATTCTTGCTATCTTGCTCATGAAATTTTGACCTGTGATAGCTTGTTCGTGAGATCACTTCATGATTCCATTAATGTAGGTAGACTCAAATGGTTTCCCCTTATCTGTTATACCTCTAACTTGTGTACCATGGCAAAATATCATCGAAACCTGTCTAATTTCAGTCTGCTATCAATTATAATCCGCAAGCAGTTTTTTGGAGAGACCATATGATTTGTGGGGTTAGAAGAAAATTAGTACTGCTGTTGATTTTGCTTCTGCAGAGTTTAGAATTGTGCAAGACTTATTTTTGAAACATTTTGGTTGTAACTAGGTGGAAACCTATCCGTTAGATGAAGAGCTTGATCCCTGGAGTACAATAGATAACATACAATTTTAATTATTGAATCGATAGTCGGTGGAATGGGGGCTCAAATTACTCTTGATAAAATCAGTTAAACATGTATGTGTATTACTTACCTGCTTAACTATTAGATTATCCAAAATATTGTTTTGAGTTCATGATGTTACTTGGAGTGGTCTGGCTTATTTTAGTAATGCAAACACCTATGTTTTAAGGGTTAGACTCAGGTGTGTAGATTTTGTATATGGAGTTCTTCAAAACATTAATACCTTCCATTTGCTGGTATTTGCAATCTTAATCCACTCGGTCAAGATTTGTTTTTGTTTTTTTTTCGATTTTAACCAGCTTCACTTCTAAGATTGTTAACAAGAAAAGCAACCTTGTAGGTTGATGCAATTCAGGCTTGTGGAGGTCAGAAAACTGCCGATGGGAAGCGTTTCCGTAATGGTGGTGGCATATTGTGGAATATTATTAAAGTACGTGATCCAAATGTTTACAAAGAGATAATGAGCAAAGGAAGAGATTTTGAGGTATGTTTAATTTCTACATAAAGTGAATGAATTCTAGGTTCTTAAATGCCATTATTGTTTTTATTTCTGTATGATGTGAAGGAATGCAAGGTTCTTGAATGCTTTTGTTCTTGCTTTCATCAAATGGGCAACAACTCGAGCTTTTGCTGCAGAAGAAAATGATAATTCTTTACTTGCTAATTTTAATTTCCAGTTGAATTCTCGCTGGTCAATGATTTGGAATGTTGCTTATTGCTATGGCATTTTAAACGTCACTATTTAAGTATAGCATCTATGCTGTTGCTTCTTGTGTGAGTGGAATAAGTTCCATGGTTAGTGTTGTTTCCTAAAGACGTACATCAATCTACAATTTCCCCGAGGCCACCATCCATCCCCTTTTCATTTAACTTCTGTTGGTCACTTAACTATTCAAATATGTGCTTTTGAACAAAGGAGCATACGACAGTTGTGTGTGTCTATTTATTGAGGTTAGATAATCAGAACATTATACAATTGAAAATTTATAGGCATGCTGCCTTAAAAGAACACGGGTATGTTTTTGGTTGTTAATAAAGATACCTGAGTAGTGTTTTTAGAAATCAATAGTGCTAGTTACAAATTTTCCTTTTATTAGGGCATAGGCGCTTGCGTGGCTGAAAATGTAAAATTTATTATAATTATTGATACTTGCAGAAGCAATTCAAGCTGCAAGCTCAAAGACAAGAACCAAAGCAACTCACAGAAGCTACTTCTAACAGCATCTCTCTCCCTGCTAATCAAATGAAAGATGATCCACCAGACAGTTTAGGGCCTATGCCTCTTGATCAAAGCCAACGTGACCCTGATCCTACGACTGCTGTAAAGAAACGTGTATCTGTTCATGATCGAATACGAGTACCAGTTTCGTATGATGATCTACTTGGTGAAGAGAATCACAAAGATGAATCCTAAGGCTGTTTTTTTTTGGGAACACTAGAGAATCATTTACTCTCATTTTCTCTTCTGAACGATTTGGACCGAAAGATGAAATCATCTACAAGTTTTGTTGCTTTCTCCATCCTAAAGGAGATGAAGCTGTATTTATGCTTCTCCCTGTTTGCTCAATCCTTGCTTTCTATTTCTTTTGTATAGAATTTGGTGTTTTTTAAAGCGTGTAGTGTTTATTACACCTTGATATGATTGCATTGGATCGAAAGATTTGAAATGAATGGATTTTAAGTAATACTTAAATCACCCCAAAATAGTCCATATATTTGTTATTCATTGTAGCCAAATAGACTTCAATATTATACAAAAACTCATGAACATAGCATGCATTGCCAATCACACACATCATGTCTAAATAACGAGCCCTAAACCCAGCTATGTATTTGCTGCTACTTTTGCAAGAATAGACAAATAACTGTGCAGTCATCCCTCTTTGAATTAGGAAATCTCTCTTTCCATGAAGTAACAGCTGCATCCACCACTGCTTTCGCTGCTGTGTCTTCGCTACACGCACTCGATACTATTGACATCACTTGTTCGTTACTTAGCACATCCCACACCTAAGTAAACGACAGACGAAACAAAGCGTTAGTATCAGATAGAATATTTGGGATCAAGTTAAACGCCGGAGCAATGTGCCTTACCCCGTCGCTAGCTACCACGAGAAATTTATCGTTTGGAGACAGTCGATGGCAGGTAACTTCTGGTGTGCAAATTATGCCGTTATTTTTCAGCACAAAATCGCCAAAGGCGCGAGACATGGCTAGCCCCGGAGAGTCGTCGTATGGTAACCACACTCTTTGTATATGTGGTTCTTCTTTCAGTGCAAGCACTCTACCTTTGCACTTTATTATTCTCTCTGCTTCAGCTGTAGCATAACATTTTTTTTTTCCAAATTCAGAATTTAATAAGTGCCAATGTGTTATATCATGCATGTAAACACTTTACTTACATGGCACTCCAGGCTTAAGGTCAGTAGTCAACTGAAGAGCCACGATCCCCGTCTCCACCTTCGTCCCTAGAACCGCTCGTGAGTCGCCAAGATTCGCGATAACAAGATCTTCACCCTGCGGAACACAGTTTTAGAAGTTTTCCTAACCAAATCCTATTAAGAAAAACTTTAAAAACAAAAATTTGTCAAACTAACTACCTGTTTGATTACAACAGCAGCAGTGGTTCCACTGCATGAGCAGTCCAAACTCTCAAGATACTTGATTTGTTTGTCTATCACTTTGAATGAACTCAAACAAGCCTCTTTCCATTTAAGGAAATTCTTGGTTGATCCCAACTGATCACTTTCTAATTTCGAATTTCGTAGCATGATGTTTGCTACGGAATTCCTGTGGCTAAGTAGCATTGAAGGCAATCTGTTGCGGACAATATTGCTTATTATATGCCCATTTTTGCCATGTCCATCAAAAACCCCACAAAGGACTCCATCTTCAACTCCATACCCCTAACAAAAAATGAAATTATTTATTGTACAATAAAAGATATGGTAAGCAAGACAAGTGTATTAAAGTACCTGGTAAAGAATAGCAGAATCTTGGTTTAATCCTTTGCTTCCTGTGTGAGAATATGTTGATCCAACCTTTTGTGATTCATTGCAAATAAAAACAGCATTTTCTTGGCCATAAGAATCATCATGTATTTCCCTCGATCCACAGATTCCCATTTTCTTCTTCTTGTGCAATATACTTTAGAATCCAAGTATATATATATTATGGAATATACAGGTTCATGAATTTAATAATTCTTGTTGATAGAATTTGTGAGTTGAAAACACAATAGTTGAGTTATTTTTTAATAATTTTGAGTTATTTATTATGACAAACTTTAATATTATTTTACGCTACCTCAAGATTCATTTCAAAGGGCATTAACCAATGGAACCTAATCAGGGTGTTGGCTTCCAATATTTAAGACACAATTAAGTTTCTGAATTTAAAAAGAATAGATTTGAAATTTGTGTAATTTGTTTGTTGGTGCTTATTTGTTAGAAGTATATAGGATTGAGTGTAAGAATATCAAATGTTGTAAAGTGTAATGTCGGTAAAGATATAACTCAAAATTTTAAATTATGGATCATTACTTAAAAAAGAAGGAATTGAATACCCAGACCCAGCACGGCAGAACATAAGAATTAAGAAATCATAAAAAGCTAGCCTTATTAACGAGTGTTTTGAAATTGCCCTTTGTTTTGTTGTGTTTCAAAACCAATGATGTAAATGGCAATTGTCGTTAGTCGGGTCGGGTGGTCGAGTACCATTAAACGTCTAAATTATTTATACGGTGTTTTTATAATTATAGCAAAAAAAATTATTACTATATTAATAAATATGTGCATTAATTATACTATAAATTATAAATATAAAATGTAATTAATGATCAATATATATATATATATATCTTCCATAAAATTCAACAAGTAAAAAATATTAAAGAAAATATCACAATATAGCATGTCCAATTTGTGAATTAAATGCAAAAATAGCGAAATACATAATATTAATTAAATTAATATCAAATTAAGAGGTTCAATTAAGAAGAAACTTCAAAAGATAAAGGTGGCTCATCTCCATACACATGGTCTTCATCGTCAGACTCAAAATTATCTTCGTCAAGTTCTCTAAGTCGAACACTTTTCTTTAGAAACACCTTTCTATTTAAATAATTAAAAAGATATAAAAATTACATATTGTCTAAACCGCGCCAAGTGTCATCTTTGCCTTTTTCTATTGATTTAAATTAATCGTCGACGATCTAGTATCGTCGAGCGTCTAGACTATCGCTATTTGTATCCCTATCAAGACATATGATTGATAAAATGCATCTTCATATTTTGGGCGAAATATCATTTCTGATTTCGTTCGAGTTACTCAGCTTGCATATTATAAGTGTGAGTTTACATTGGCAAGTAACCGATGATAAAATGAATTTAAAATTAACAATTATCTTTAAACCTATGTTTCGAATTAACCATCTACACTTGGATAAAATGTCTTTTATCAGATTAACTCACTCAAATATTAAACCAATTGAATTGGGGTTTACATAATTCCTAAATTTTTTGAATTTACATATAATTAACTCTTAACTATCAAAGTAGACAAAGTATAAAAGAATTATGCTCTATCTAAAATTCAAATTAATAATGAGGTGTTGGCATAATTCGTTAATATTATTTACCTAATAACCCCACTCCAATCGCAAGATTATAAAGATATATATATATTTTTAAATATTGATTGAGTTGACGTTTAGGAATAATATTCCTATTTAATTTCTTCTTTTTTCCTCTACTTTTTTGGTATAAAAATGGTAATACTATTGATGACATGTTTAATTAAATTGTGAGGATCTTGTCAAACTATAATTAAATAATCACATATAAGGTTGTACTTCATTGGAGGACCCTTAACATTTGGAAGGAAAAAAAAATAGCTAATACTCCCTCTGTCCTGAAGGAATTTGCACAATTTCTTTATTTGGACGTCTCATATAAATTTGCACACTACTAAAAAAGGAAGCATTGATTTACGTGCACACTCACAAATATTTACACATATTTACTCATATACCACTACTTTATATATAAAACTATTTTTTCTTAAAAAATGTGCCGTCCCGTAGGGTGCAAATTCCTACGGGACGGAGGGAGTAATAAATTGATAAATACTCCCTCAGTCCCTCAGGAATTTGCACACTTTTTTTAATTGGACGTCCCATAAAAATTTGCACACTACTATAAAAGGAAACATTAATTTACGTGTACACTCACAAACTTATACACATATTTACCCATGTACCACTATTTTATATATAAAACACATTTTTTTAAAAAAAATGTACGGTCGCAAATTTCTACGGGACAGAAGGAGTACTTTATTTTCCATAGCTTATTATTAAATTTCATATTTAACGGCCGTACAACCCACCCCCCACCTCGCTGTATTAGTATTGTAACTTGATAGCTTTTCAAATCTTTGGAAAGTTGAGGCTTTCTACGTCATTTTTATTGATTATATATAATTGGACAACCTAATTACTGCACACTTAGTCTGAGGTATAAATGAAAACGACAACCAGAAAATACAGTCTTTACATAATTCTGAAAGGGCAATGATATTGACTAATTTACAATATTCAATATGCATTATTAGGTCTTTGATGATAACTGATTTTGCATCTTTTAACACCACAAAATCTGTCTTTTGGAGTTCAACTTTTAAGAGTAACAATTAATGTGTATAAGCTACATCAATCTTCAATAATCTTTAAATAAAAAATAAGACCACTTGTTTTACATTAAAATGAAAGTTAAAAATTAAGAAATGTACGAAGAAATGTATTGAAATGGTCGTCCACAATAATTAGAGATTCGAATGCATACTAACAACTTGAAAATGATTCAAATGTTCTAACATAACGATGAGTAATATCATTGACTTTTCTACAAACAAGACAAATTATATCCTACATCTGTCCTGTAACTATCTTTGAACATTTTATTTCAATTCGTCTCAACTCTATCTTCACACTCTTAAAAGGAAATAAAAACCAACATAATATTCATATTATACCATTTTATAATTAAAAAAATATAACTCATTTTGATTAATTAAAAAATTGTTTTTAATAAATAATTTTTTTAATATGTGTGTATAAAGATAGATACGAAAAAGGAAAGTAACAATTAATGTGTTTTGATATAACTTTACTGGTCACTACAAAACAAGTGAAAAGAAATCATTATTCATTGTATTTTACTATCCACACTCTAGCAATAAAAAACTCTCGACTTAGAAAATAAAAAAAAGGTTTTCAACTCAGAAGAGAAAATTAAAGACTCTCTATTCATGAGAAAAATAAGAGTTATCACTTTAGAAGAGAAATTAGAGACTGCACAATTTGAAAAGACGACAAATAAGGACAAAATAATATAATTCTTCCAGGAGCTGTGTAAATATTTCGGATTCAAAACCTATAATTCTTTTTTAATCTAAAATCTACTTAAACTAAAAAAAGAATATAAAATTTACAAAAAATTGAAGAATGATATTTTCAAAGATTTCTGATCACGCTTGAAAAAAGAATTTGACAAAATCACAAAAATGACTGATAAATATTTCATCGCTCGAAAGAGAGGCTCTCTTCTTTTACCCTAGGTGTTTATAAAAATTCAGGAATTAATTTAATAATAAAATTATGGAACCTGAGAAGTATGTTTCTCTTCAAATATGTAATTCATATATAATTTTAATCTGTTTTAAAATGAGTCTCCTTGTTAAATCGGTTCTTAGCCGAATACTAAATTTTAAAAATAAAAAATCCCTAGTAATATTTTCCTTACCGTTTCCTAATTTTGGTTTGTAAGTATTGAGTAGGCCTTAATAGTTGTAAAACAAACAATTTTCATTCATGTGTATTTGATTTGGTTCCAAATACTACTCTAATTTCCTTGATAATATAATTTTTTTTCATAATTAGATATTCAAGATAAGTAAAGGCAATTATTTTGGTTATACCATAATTAAGTATAATTGCAAATACGAGAGCATTTTAAATTATATATTACGCATTTGGTTCGTAAGATAAAAGTATCTATCCGTCAAAATCACGCATGTTTTTTACGGATAGATACTTTTATCTTACGAACCAAACATACTCAATTTGATAAAAACATGTAAGTATGATAAGGTAGTGCTTATCACAATCTCATACATATATCTTCTTCAATTTTTTTAAAGTCAAATTATAGAAAAGACCATCGTATATTATTATATGTATATCGAATCATCATCGATGTAATTCCGTCTCATTTTATGGATCAGATTATCCATTCATCATAATAATTGAAGGAATATACTTAATTTATGCATCTAATTATCAAACAATAAGTCATAGTTTCTTCCATTTATATATAAAGAATCTGAAATCCAATAATGTATAATCAAGGTTTTGTTGGCGTGGATATTGAAAAACAAATATTCTGACCATTCCAAATTCTTGAAATTTAAAACTAGACTATGTATTTGTTTTAGAACTCTTAAAACAGCTTCTAAAACTGTTTTTTTTTAAGTTCTCTCTCACAGTTTTAAAAAAAAAAAACTATTTTAAAAACGGTTATGTAGAATATAAAAAAAAACAGGCCCTAATTCAAATTTCAACTAAAATTGTCGGTGATATATAAAAAATTAGAAAAGGTGGGTAATATAATTTGGAATTATTTCATTTTAATCAATAAATATTTTAAACCACTATATCTTTAATGAAATTCACTTGAAAAATGTAATTTTACGAGCTTTAAAATGATTACCATATGATAATCCAATCTTAAAAACAAGACAAAATCTCGTGTTAACAAATATCGTCATGAAACTTATTTGAAAGGTATCTATTATTTTACCAAAGGACTTCCGCTGAAAATATTAGTTTTAAAGAATACTGATTATTCATTAAAATAAAAGTTGAAGGATATGAATTTTCTCATTAAATAGTACTATAAGTTATTTTACTTAAAAATAATTAGCTGCAAACCAATTTTTTAATTAATAAATTTCACACATATTTATTCTAAAAATAATACTCCTTCCATTCCAGGAGACAACGCAGTCTCTTTGGGCACATAGTTTAAAAGAGGTAAATGGTGATATCTAATAGTGTACAAACTGAATTAAGTAGCAACTAGGTGAAGTTAGCTAAGTGACTTGATTTTAATTTCTTTTGAAAATAAATTAAGAGAGATATAAAGTTAGTTTGGAGGTAATCTAAATTGTGATGGAGAAAATGAATTATTTTTTATTGAATTTTCATTCTTCTTTTCTTTTATTCAAATTCTTATGTGCACTAGCATGCACTTGAATATAAAACTTAATTTTGATTAAAATTTTGAAATTTTCAATTAGAAATATACAATAAAAAAATTGAAATTATTGATTACTCCCTCCATCCCACAAAGACATTGCATATTTTTTATTTTGGTCCGTCCCACATAAAGTTTGCATATCCAAAAGTGGAAACTATTTATTAAACTCCACTCTCACAACACACATATAATATTCATAAAAATGTACCTTTTATACCTTTTTCTTAAACTCCGTGCCCAAAAGACACCGCAATGTCTTCTGGGAAGGAGGGAGTACTATTTAAAATATAATTAATTAATAATTAAAATATTTTTTTATTTTCTTTTTATCGGTAATGTTAGTTGTTAGTAGCTAGAAGTTAGTTCACCAAGTCTCCAAACACTCGAAGGATATCTCCAAGTCAACATTATATCACCCTCCTAATTCATTCCCAAAGGAAATCAAACCCGGGTCACTCACTCAAGTGAGGAGTCCAGTGGCCAGATGAGACATAGTTATTTATTGATTACCTTTTGAGACATAGTTATTTATTGCCTATAATAATATCGACTATTTACATGGAATAATGTTGTTTACTACTCCCTCCGTCCTGCAATACATTACCGACTTTTTATGGGCATACTGTTTTTTTTAAAAAAAATTGTCTTTTACTTTGTGACTCATTAGAAGAATGAGTTAATTGCATATAAAACTAAATAAGTGTAGGGATGACAATGAGACAGAGCAGGACAAATATCTAAATACTCGTTCCTGCCGCGTGCCTCTGCCCTGCTCCGCTACAGGGCAGAATGTTGTGTCTCATGTCTGTCCAGCCCTGCCCCATGTTTTACATACTAAAATATAATATGCCCTTCATCCCTCAAATTTATTCCTTACATACTAAAATATAATATTCTCTTCATCCCTCAAATTTATTCCTAATTGGGTGGGCACGAGTTTTAAGAAAAATTAGATAAAGTAAATAAAGTATGAATATTGTGAAATAATTATGGAGTCCACTAGAGAATAAAGTGATTAGTTGTGAGTGTGATAATTAAATAATAGAAAGAAGAAATGAGAATAAATTTGGGAGATTGATAAAAATAGAAAGTGAGAATAAATTTGGTGGATGGAGGAAGTATTACACTATATAATTTAGACAAATAAAAAATTAAATTAGAACAAAAATAATACACCAAATATATCAAATCATATTTAACAAAAAAAATAATTTATTTTAAATTAGAGTTACAACGAATAAATAAATAAAATATAATTTTAAATTTATTTGATATATTATAAAATATTATATATTAAATTTATTATATATATTATAAAATATTTTATATTAATATAATACATATTATGGTGCGAACGGGAAAGAACGTGACGGGTGGGCAACAAAAGTACAAACTCATGTCTGCCTCACCCGCCCCATAAGCAGTGCATGACGGGACTAATCCAAATAAAGTAGACCAGGTCATTTTGCTATCTTTTCATAAGGGTATTTTGGAATATTCATTTTTAGCTATGCAAACTTTATAAGGGGCGGACAAATATATAAACTCCGTAACGTATTTTGAGACGGAGAAAGTACTAGAAATATTATTGATTACTATTTCAAGTATTAATGATCGAAACACATAACACACGCCAAACTATGTATTCTTTTGAACCACCTTTTCTTTTATACAAGTCTATCAATGAATTGGGTTCCATAACCAGAATTAAACCAAATTAACCAAAATTTCTGAAATTTCAAACCAAAAACACTCCAACTTGATCACTGAATGAAATGACAAGGACAAGTCTCAGAACTAAAACCATTTCTCATCTTCAGATCAGTAGTCATAGCAGACCATACAGAGGAACAAAGTTAAGGACGAATTCACATACACGAACCGGCTTTTCTAGTGCAGATACACATTGATCAATAGCAAAAGAGAGGTCACACCATAATGCCTCGTTTTCTTGGCTAACGAAATCTCACCTCATTGAGTGAGGACAATAGCATTTTCCTCTCCTTGTGATGAGTCAACTGCAGAAGACTTCTTTATCAAAGCCTTGGGTAAATCGAACTCATCCTGAATGCAGCGTTGCTGAGGGTGGCATAACAGTTTGCACATGTCACGGAAAAGGGCACGCGTCAACCCT
The DNA here is from genome assembly GCA_026898435.1 of Prunella vulgaris. NCBI lineage: Eukaryota > Viridiplantae > Streptophyta > Magnoliopsida > Lamiales > Lamiaceae > Prunella > Prunella vulgaris. The sequence goes on along the minus strand of JAPKLY010000349.1, from coordinate 395,566 downwards.
TGACCACTCTCGAAAATATAGCCCTCAAATTCACTGATATGTTCTAGGGCATCAACCAGGGTATCATACACACTTTGTGGACAGTTATCGGGTCCAGGTTTGTCGTGAAGGTACATGACATCCAAGGTGAAGAGCTTCAGTGTTGAAGGCAACTGAAATAGTGGCTTCATAGATGACCTACAGTAGATAAAGATCTGAAACAACAGAGTAGAGGTGAAGATTATTGGGAGCCAAAAATGAGGAGGGAATGGAAAATTATTGGATGCTATCAAAATGAACTCAAATTAGGGTAGTAACTTATAGATCCTTTGAGTGAAATATTATTATTAATGAAGGAAAGATTGAGTAGAACTAGACAAAAAAATGTAAGAACATGAATTCACCATTGACTGTTGTCAAAGAAAGAGAAAGGAGGTTTCATTTTCAGTATAAGAACATAAACCACTCATTTGATGGTGTTCATAGAAACAGAGGATGGGGATTCCAGTTAAATGTTATTCTTACTTTCTCCAGCAGACAGGCAAGCAATTGAATTATTTTTTCTCCACCTTCTGGATAATGAGTTTTATGTAGAAAATATGTGATATATCAAAAAGAGAAACAAGCAGTTAGTAACCTAACAGTATCCACTTTTATAGCGCCATTGCGTAATGAGTTTATGAGAACATTGATCCCACAACAATCCAGGTATCTAGTAAGCAAGAGTAAGAAGAAAAACTTTCCTACAACTTCCAGGCAGCCTTTATTTTATTTTTTTGGGTAGGGGTGGAGGGGGGTGGGGGTGGGGGGATTAGCTCAATAAGAAACTATAAGAATATCTAATTGAGTTTACTCAAGACTACTCACCAATCGAAAAATCCGATTTTGAGCACGAGATTTCTTCGCTTCATGAGTTGCTACTTTAAATAGCTGAGTGAGATCTGCTTGACTAGGTGTTAAATCCACTGAGAGGCCTCGTAAAGCAGCAGACGCTGAGTCGACTTCACTGCTGAACTCTTTTCGGAGCTTACAAATAAACAGGAGAAAATCAGACTCATCACCCATGTGCATAAATAAGTGTATCATTACTAATTAACTGACTGGGGACAGGAGGGACATAAGTATTGTGTTTGACGAATGACGAACAGAGTGGCGGAAACATGCTAGGAAGCTACATTTTGAAATTCATATATGGAATTTGAATTGAAAAAACACATCTCTTAATCAGAGCATCTAAGGCACTAATCAATTTCCTCAAATCAAAACATTAACTGGTAGAGAATATTGTGCAGAGAACTCCACTTTCCTTTGACAAACAGAAACACATAGCCTCTCTGGCACACATGGTTCATACCCACTGAAGGAGGAGCATATACCTGCTGAGGTATAGCTATCCATCGGCAGGGATACAAACTTCAAAACTAAAATATCATGAGGAAATTTTGATAGTGGTCCATATGTTCATACCCATGACAAACTCAGAGAAAGAAATGCAACCTAAGATGGGCATGCAGCTAATCAATGTAATATCATGCTCATAGGAACGAAAGTAGTGCATAAATCATAACATTTGCATAGTCCAATAGGCAGTGCACTTAGCAGCTGCCTACGACAGGTTTACTACATAATAGTGATAACCAACAGTTAGAGTATGCACACGCCCTTTGCTTAAAAACAAGTCTGAGATCACAAGGTATATTAAGAAGGGCAATAGCCTTTCAATAGCTCACTAGCTAAACATGCAAGATGAAAGCTATAATGGAGCGATTTACTTAATAACACACACCCAAACAAACACGCACACCAACTCTATCTACGGACTGGAACTTCACTGGGCCTTTTCTAAGAGAAATCGTAGGCTCGTCGATGAATAATCTATATCACCCTACGCACTGTGATGAAAACCCTAAGTTAAAATGTTACAACCTCTACAACCTAATTAACAGTAGAAACTATCTCTTAAAGACATATCAATGCGGTAAGATACTAAAACAATGGAAAAATGAATACCCAATACGTCGATTTCGAAAGGGCGCAGAAGGCAAAACGGTGATCGGAGTTGATGCTAAGTTTAGCATGGACGAATAGCATAATAGCCTGCTTAATAGAGTCCAATCTGGTGTAAGGCCGCCCGTTAGGGCCGTTTACCTTCATCTCCACCATCGTTTCCGGGCCCGCATCGATGCAGAAAAGTATGTCTTCATTTGAAATTCGGGCCGCCGGAAGTGTGTAAACTCCGCCGCCCTGTACCGGCTGAGATTGAGAACCTACCAGCGGTAAGTTCGTGCTCCGGACCTCCGCAACTTCCATATTGGGGTTTTCGATTGCTTCTGTATCGATAGATTTTGGTTTCTGATTGGTTTCGTCACAAGAATGTTGGGGTGATTTTGTCATTTTAAAAAAATTGAGGGAGAGAGATGAACGGTTTCTATTCATGAATTATAATGACAAAATAAGGCAAAATTTTCCCATAATAAATAAACAGACTAGCATCAATTTACACCACCGTAGACAATTAAATTTCAACAATTATCAATTACTAATATTTATGTCTCAAAATTTTACAAGCTTCAATATTTCAACAACAAAACCATCAACACAAATGAGATATGTTTGATGGTGCAAATGTACAAGAAGTCAATTCAAATATAAAATTATTTCTTCTGAATTTAAACATTGTTATGCAATTTTAAGTTTAAGCCCGAAATATCCATCTAAAATTTACTTATACCAACCACTCAACACTTATTCAGGAACATTTCCATAACTCAAAAGAACACAAAATTCAACAAGAGCAAGATGAATAAAATGTGTGTCTGTGCAGTGTATGTATAAAAATAAATTTAAAAAAACACTCATCCAAACTTAAGATTTACTAAGCAACTTTAAGTTTGAGTTCGTGGTAACTCAACCTGCACCAAATAACTTATTGTCTTTAAATCAGCACACTTCACTTTCTCTTATTTACTTTTGCACGCAATCATCTCAAATCTACATGTCACACAATCAGAGAGAAATAGAGATTAATAAAAGCAAATCAAAAGAAAAGAAAACTAACACCAATAAACAAAGCATGCAATGTAAAATGAGTTGCTTCCAATCCAGCGTTATTTTCATTGTCATATGTCGGACTTATTAATTAAAGTACAATCTCTCTCAACGAAATGCCAATGATAACTTTCCTCCTTGCCATTGTACTTCACTCGTTGCGGCTCACGGTCCAGGAGGTTGTTACAATGAGCACATCGATCATCCATATTTCCTCTTTTCACGAACACACACCCTTCATTCTTGCTATCCCTAACTTCTATCAACTCATAATCTATTTGATTTAGAATTTCTAAGTTTTTTTTCAATTCCACCTTCTGATCAATCCTAAAAAGAGGCAAAATGAAATCAATAGGAATATTGTCAAGTAAAGTATTAATCGAATAGGTTAAAAGTTCAGAATTGATCATTTCTCTCTTTGATTCTTCTTCTACTCCTTCTTGACTTTCTTCCTAGTTTTCTACTCGTGTCCATCAAATGTCATTGTTCATCCTCTTTTTCAATTGATGGAATGACATCTTCATCCTCATCACTTAGGGTTTTCCGTTCTTCCAGCATACTCTGCATCTGCATTTGCAGTTGACTCACAGATTGGCATATGAGATGTATAATATTCCTTATACGGGTTTGGAGAATATTGT
>JAPKLY010000349.1:296513-381898 GCA_026898435.1 Prunella vulgaris | reverse complement strand
GGTGGATTAGCTAGTTGAACTTTGACTAGAAAATACGAACAAGTCAAGGGTAACATGGCTGATATGGAGGACGATAGAACGACAAGTGTTGATTTTGAGACCAGAAATCGCCTCATTCATCTTCGTAATCGATGAAATCATCCATCAAGTAATGTTTCTGAGTCACAAGGAAATATCAAATTTTAAAGTTCAAACAATTAAACAAACAAATACTTATTACCTCATCGACAACGACGTCATGAACTTGTATTAATATTTGAGTGGAAAAAATAAATAAAGGCACTAAACTAGGATTTTTTAATTATTATAATTTTCAGATTTATAAGAATATGGTGGTTTTGGGAATATTTAGTAAGGTAAATAAATTTGAAAATTATAATAATTAAAAGGGAAAATCACAAAATGGTTCACAAAATTGACAAAAATTACAAATTGGTTATGTGCAGGAAAAAATTACACTTCTGTGCAGATATTGTGAACCAATTTGTAAATATAATCACTTTTTTGAACCAATATGTAACCCTAATTAAAAAACCCTAGTTTAGTGTCTTTATTAATTTTCATTTGGAAACCCTTTATCTCTCTTGCGTAAAACTTTTAAAATAACAAAATTACTCGGAATTTGGTGTATAAATTTATGTGAAACGTTCAATTATATAAAATCATATGGGGCAAAGAAAGTATAATATTTCATTTGTTCACTAAATTTATAAATTATTTTCTTTTTTACCCATCCAAAAAATAAATAAAAAATTTATCACATATATTATCGCTCTCACTGTTAATTATTTTCTCATTAAAAAAAAACTCATAATACATTTATTATACTTAGGGATGTTTGGTAGGCAATATTAGGAGTTATAAATTTTGTAAGTAAAATCCATATAATGTTATTTGGTAAGGTGTAATAGAAAAGTTACATAAAATTAGTCCTAAAAAGTAATCTCATTTGGTAGGGCATAATATAGAGATAGAAAAAGTAATTTCATTTGGTAGAGTGTAATATGTAGATATATTGAACAAAAGTTACTATTCAAGTCATACAAAAATTGTAAGGTGGAAATGATGAGATAATTTATTACATTGTGAACAGTGAAAATGGTGTAATATTACATCTTCTTTTACAGGGTCGGCCGTATAAAAAACGGGTCAGCATAAAATTTATACCCCTACCAAACAAGATAAGCCTGTACAAAAATTCATATTATATCGATAATATATCCTAACAAACACCACCTTATATTTTATCTATTTTTCCAAGCAATCCATACAAATACAATAGTGCCCCAGCAAACGATATTATAATAATGAGTTTTTGAGCAAGTTTTGTCTAATGAACCCTGTTACTCGTTGCCATAACATAAATCTGTTGTTTCATAGGGAGACTGAAGCCGATTGCCGAGCAGAAAAATGGCATGCTTGCACGATCACAGCTGCGAAGATCACGAGTGCTCCTCCGATTGGTCTCTCTACAAGCACATAGATCTCTCAAGGGTTTATCACTTTCTCTCTACCTTTGTTTTTACGCTTAAATCCTAAGTTATCGTGTTATTTGCGGCTCTGTTGTATGCTATTTCTTTCTCCATGGAAAACTCACTTGTTTCGAGGACGAATTTAATTGTTTGAACTAAAATCTTCGTAAATCTGCTATGATTTCTGTTCGGTGATTTGTCTAGAACCTACGGTTAGGGTTTTGTTATCAATTAAATTTAATAAAAGTTTTGTTGTGGAAAAGGTATCCGCCCTCAATGAGGCTGTTTCTGGAAGTGTGAAGTCAGTATTCAGAGCTTGGGAGCGACGTCTAAACTCTTCAGAGGTGTATTTCTTTTGATGATGCTCATATTCATGTATTTAGTTCCTATAATTTGCTGTCTTTCTTATCTCGACACAATATTAAGCATAAGTCGCATATATGGCACGAATAGGATGGACTCTGCTGGGAAAATTATATGTTATGCTTCCTCAGTTTGATTGTGGTTGAATCTTAATAGCAATTCAGTACTTTAAAATTTTGTTTCAACTGCTACAGGGTCATCTGGAAAGCAATGATGGTGATCCTGAGTTGATAGTATTCATTCCGTAAGTATTAACCTATACTAGTCTGATAAAACAAAATCATGATGGATGTCCTTTTATCCTATTTAAAAGGAAATTGATCAAAATTTCTTGGAGATCATATAATTGAACAGAGAAGTGAACACAACTTATTATGTGAAACTTTGAAGTTTTTACTTGGTGGTATTGTTGTTTATGTGTGCTTAGTTCAGTAACCAAATTTTGTGGACTGTTAATGTGTGTTTTCTAATTTGAGTAATTGTGAAAATAATGATAGTGATATTTATGTTTTCCATTAAAGCTGATATAATCTAGTTGTTTCTGGTTCGACCATACATTTTAACTGAAAATTTCTACCTTCTGGTAATTTGGTGAATGTTTGTATAGATTTACCTCAGATGTTAAGATCAAGAGCATTTCAATTGTTGGTGGTGCTGATGGAACAAGTCCTGCAAAGATGAGGGTGTGAGTTCTAATAATTGATGCAGCTTTCATTTTAATTTACCGCTCTCTTAACTATGTTTGCCCTTTTTCCCTTGAACAATTTGTCTGACATAGTTTTGGTGTATTATAATGCTGATCCGTCCATTTAGTGATGGATCTAGGGGGAAATTGGCAAGTGGGGCTGCCACCCCTCACCCCATGTATATACCCCGGATTCGCTACTGGATCCAGTGTCAATTTATTTTCATGAACTGTCTTGTAACTATTTCTTGTTCATTGACTTAAATGTTTTGTTCTCCTAAATCCAGATTCATCAATAGGGAAGGTATTGATTTTTCAGATGCTCAGAACATGCAACCGGTGCAGGTATGCTGATGTTTTAGCTTTTAGGTGGGATTATAATTTTAATAGTTTACTTAATCAACTTCTTTGATCTTCTTAGGAGTGGGACTTGGCAGAAAATTTACAAGGAGTTTTGGAGTACCAGACAAGGTGAAGTTACACGTCCTAAATTGTATTTAGCATCCTATACTCTGTTGTGGAATGAAATTAATTGTGATTTTTATGTGGAAACAGTAACCAAGTGAAGATATATTTCTTTCAATAAGTTCTCTTGTATTAACAATGACAGGTATTCGAGATTTCAAAGTGTTGGCAACATCACTTTGCATTTCCCGGATAATTTTGGTGGTGATACAACTCAGATACATTACATTGGGTTGAAAGGAGAAGCAACACAGGTCAATTTAGTTGCAGACTTTGAATCCATTCTTTATTTCTCGTTTATTTGTTAAAATAAATTTCAACTTCCTGCAGCTGAAGAGGGATGTGGTTGCAACAATAGTCTATGAAATCACACCTAATCCTTCAGATCACAAGTAAGTTCTTGACCAAGAAAAAATAAAAAATTAAACAATTGAGGTAATTTGCACATATTTGCTTGGAAAAAATTAGTTAACTGGTCATTTCATATTCGACATTGGAGATATAAAATTGTATTATAGTTCTGTGAGACTTTTCTACATGTAGCATGAACATGGTTGTATCATTTCATAGTTTTTCAAGATTAGTTGTCAACATCATGCTTTATCATGTCTAAGTAAAGTTGGCCGTTGTGTATTATGTCCTGGAATTTATCTCCAGGCTTTCAAAATTGAATCACATGTCTATAAATGGTGGTTCTGATGTTTTTGTGTGATACTGTATAGACATCTTCAACGTCTTAACCATATAGCCGCCACACAAATTGTTTACGAATTATTGAAATCACTCCTGGTTCTCTTTCAGAACGCACTCGGAGACAGGTGGTGGCCTTTCACAGGTGTAATGAAGTTTAGCTTCTTTTGATGTAATTATTAACATCATGAGGGAGATCTCAAAATGGTTATTTTGTTTCATAGCCTTTTATCTGTCATATAATAATTGCTGTACTTTCTTGGACTACCGGTTGAGGGGATTCTAGTAACTTATATAGATCTGTTTCTTTCATTTGTCTGTACATCAACTTTCTGTTTCTCTAACGTTTTAGGAGTTTTAAGGGAAGGGACAATGGACTGGGAGAAATGGTTTGATACCTTCTTTTGGTGGAATGTCAAATTTATGAAGGTATTTTTAAATAAAAGTATATGTGACTTTTTAGTAATGATAAATAAATGTACCGATCAAAAAAAAAAAAAGTAATGATAAATAAATGTGATTTTAGATTATATTTAAGTTATATTATGCACTTGGTAAATAAGATATTATTTTTTAGGAAAAATTAAATTTTTCTTGGGATTTTAAAGCTGTGGGTTTTTTGTGCATTATATGCACTATCAAATTCAAATGCAATCTAAATAATGTCAGTATTAATGAAGTAACTTCATAAAATTATTTACATCTAAAAAAAAAATGACTCATTTTTTTCATTCTATTATAAGTTTCTTATTTTGTAATTTTTGTTCGTCTTATTATATGTTTCTCATTTACTTTTTTACATTTTTTAGAAATTACTATTCATTTCTTTATTATTGTTTTTTTTTGCTTTTTATACTATTTTCATTATTTTTTCATATTTTTCTCCATCACACTACCTATACTATATTAATATTTTATATTCTTTTTAATATTTGTGTCAAAAAGTAATGAGCAACTTATAGTCGGACGGAGGGAGTATTTATTTATACCTAAAAAACACATTAACTTTCTATTATGACCAATATTACTGCACATTTTAATACTAATAACTAATTTTCTCATTATAAACCCACTCATTTTTATTTGAGTAATCTAAATTGGGAGGGATGGAGTACATCTCATTATACACAAGAGTAAAAATATCACTATTGCAGATTAATATGGCAATCTTAAATTTATAGAAATATTGATGGATATATTGATATCGCAAAAAAAAAAGTAAAATAATAATGGAAATGTTGATAGGCGATCTTAATCCAAGAGGCTAACACCGGGAAGCTCAGCGAGGTAGGTAGGAACCTCGCCCAAGCTCCTAAAAGGCCACGGCCCACAGCTAATTGCAGGAGGAGAGGGAAGACCATTGGCGAGCTTCTTCACCAAGAGGGAAGCTCGCCCCTACTCGCGGAGACCAAACCGGAGTCCACCACTACATCGTCCCCGAAATAAACCCAAGGCACCGTAGCTCGCCCACAAGCTTGCCCAAGCTCAGGGCAGTGGCAACGTGTGTCTGTAGAACGGGTAGATACGTAGTAGGACAAGCATTGTAAAGGGAGCACGGTGATGGACCAAGACAAGGGTCAGGAACTCTTGTCAACACCTAAAGTCAAACAGGCTCACAAGGTGTCACCTCATACTTGCTCACCTATAAATAGGTCTCCCTTGTACTCTCTCTCCAACATAATCACAATACACATTTACTTTCTCTCTCTAAACTCTCCACTTTCTCTCTCTATATTATCCATCTAAAAACACATTCTTAGATTATTGTTTGATAGGATTAATATGTTACATTAAGCCACATAAAAACACCGTTAGTAAATTCTATCAACAGGAAACATTATTAAAATTTTGGAAATTTTACTTGAAATGTATGGATTATTATAACATACTATTATGTATATGTACAATTTAAAATCTCAATAAAATGAAATATTTAAAGCAAATATATAGATAATAGACTAGATTGACAATATAATACATAACACAATACAAGATAAATAAAATTATACAATACAATATAATTACTTCCAATAATGACATATAAGGTTCAAAAATAGAAGATATGATGTCATATTTGTCCAAATAATATTCATACCATGCTATCACATTAGAGTAATTCAAAATATAATTATCCATGTTATTAATTATTTCTCAATTTCTGTTTCATTTTAGATTGAATAGTGTGCATTAACTCAATAATTTTATTAATACTTATTTTGATCTCAATAAGACATTTGCGGAGGTAGATGATGAAACTAAATTTGAGAATATATATATATTTTTTTTTTTGAAAAAGAATTTGAGAATATATTTTTATGATAAACTTACAATCACTACAAAGTTAAAGAATATATTTTTCCAATTTCCATTCAATTTTATATCACAAGTGAACCGATGTCGATATCAATATTTGCGATATATTGTTATATGTCCACAATACTCAACAAAAATTTGCGGTTTATACACGATATTTTGTAATATTTTCATCTTTAATCATGCATAAACCATCTCTCAAAAACACCATTTTAATTTATATTTTCTGCTATGACCCACGTGTGACTATTCAATTTTATGGCTAAGTTGTTTTTAATGTGTAAAATTGATAAATAATTATTTTTCAATTGGATAGTTAATACAATCACATTCCATTTGTTAATACATAATAAAACAGATTAATATCACATAAACTAAATAAAAATAAATAGAAAAAATATCAATATTTTCTGCTACAACGAAACATACTAGTACAGATAGATAGATTTCTAATTTGTGCGGGCATTGAGGGAGACTCCAGAAATAAAGTATTATATAGATCATTTTCATAATATAATACTCCCTCCGTCTCAGAGGTGTTTTCACCTCTGGGATGACACAACTTTTAAGAAAAAATAGAGTGTTGTGTAAAGTTATATTATTAAAATAATGAGATTAATTGGATTGTGAGGATAAAGTTAAAGTAATAGTTTCTATTTATAGGGTGTGAAAACAATTGTGGGACGGACGAAAAAGGAAAATGTGAAAACAATTATGGGATGGAGAGAGTATATTTTATAATATAAAATTTATTTTTATAAATTTATATTTTTTGACATTAAATTGAAAAATGTTCATGATCATATAGAATTTCTCATTAATTCTAACAAATTTTCAAAGAAAACAAATTTATCTTCTTCGGCAGCCGCCTATGCTGCCCATCTTCTTCGGGTAAATATCATATGCTCCCTCATTCCCGCTATAAGTTGTTTATGTTGTTATTTTTGTCCGTTTCACTATATGTTGCATCAAATTATAAATAAGAGTTCCTTTCAAAAAAAATTATAAATATGAGTTAGAATAAAATTTTCACAGTTTTCACAAATTAGTAATGATAAATTATTATGAATCAAATTAGAGACTTTTCGTTTTCTTCCTCACGGGAAATAAATATTTATCAACAGAAAATTTTAGTTTCTATTTCAGGTAGAGGATTTTATTATTATATCCCAAAAATATTATTTTCACATTTGAGAAAAGTATTTACACTCTCAAAAGTTATTAAACTATTTTTTTATCTAATCCATTTACATTACATTTTAATATTTTTAAGAGTAAATCTCTTGTACAACAAATATGCCGTGTAATTTAAGTATATTTTTAAAAATTTGTACTTACTATTATTGAAAAGTTACACCTATTATTATCGAAAAAATATTTTTTGAAAGTACACTTTTCAATAATAGCATGTGTGATTTTTCAGTATTAATAATTAATGTAACTGTTTAAAATACACTTAAATTACACGGTGTATTTAGTGCTCGCAAGATTAATGTCTTTTTAAAATATGTCATTGTAAGAGTACTGTTGGGACGGAAAGAGTAGTTATATTTATAAATTAAATTAATTTTATTATAATTTACAAAAATGAAAAAAAAAAACGGTTGTAACTAAACAAAAAATAGATTAAATAATTCATATAAATACTAGTTATACATAGAGGGAAACCTGCGTAGTAATGACAATCAAGGAAAAAAATATCACGAAATACTGTGGATATATCATAAATTTTGAGATTGGGATATTAGTATTAGAGTATAATGTATTTTTTTATAGAGTATCGTGGATATATCGCAAAATATTGAAATCGATATCGGTTCACTTGTAATATATAATTAAATGAAAAACAAAAAATATAGCAAATAAATGGCAAAATATTGCATATATATAATTGCGATTTTTTTCATCAAATTTTTACACATATGTTTATAAATATATATATATATATATATATTTTTTTTTTTTGTAGTGATTATAAGTGTATCATAAAAAAATATATATTCTCAAATTTGGTTTCATCATCTACCTTCACAAATGTCATATTAAGATGAAAATAACTAAATAAGTATCATAAAATAATTGGATTAGTATACACTGGTCAATCTATGATAAACAAAATTAAAAAATAATTAATGACATATGCATAATTATGTTACTTATTAATATTTAATAAAAGGTGAATTTCTTTTAATGAAAAGTGATAATCATTTTTAATGAAAATATTAATATTTTTTATCAAAATTATATTATTTTTTAAAAGTGATAATTTTTTAGTAATAAGTGCATGTCTCATGATATGAGACGGTCTCACACAAGACATACTCTATGTATAATTATATTTCAAATTACACTCTAATGTGATAGCATGTTATAAATATTATATGGACAAATATGACATTCTATCCTTTATTCATTAAATTTATAAGGTTATTATTTTGGAGTAACTATATTATATCGTATAATTTTATTTACCTGGTGTTATGTTTATATTATATTGTCAATTGTTATACGATGGACAATATTTATATAGTCTATTACTTATATATTTGCTTTAATTATGTTATTTTATTGAGATTTTAAATTATAAATATATTTATATATAAAATAGGTCTCGTTTGGTTGGTTAGTGTTGATGGGCGAGCCACTCGAGGTAATTCGAAGAATTAAGAGGTCGCCTCTGTAGTGCTGGAGCTCGCCCAGGGCTCACCCCATACCATTATGGAGGTCTCGCCAGAGTTCATCATCACGCAGCACTCACAGACCACGCAAGGCAATAGAGCTCGCCCCAGAGATCGCCCGACTCGTCTAAGAGCTCGCCCATGAGCTCGCCCTTAGTCTATAGGATCCCGGTGGTGCGCTCTTTTTCCCTCCGTCCGGTTTATCCACAAGGGTGGTTTACGACGAGGTTTTTAATGAGGCCCATCTAGTCTAAGGCATTGTGGTAGGACGAGGCATGAGATAGGAAGCGGTGTGGGGAGACTAAGGCGAGGGTAAGGAACCCTCGCCAACACCGGAGGCCATCTAGGCTCGTAAGGTGTCGTCTCACACTCACACACCTATAAATAAGGCCTCTCTTGTACTATTCACACAATTCCGGACACGCTCTCATAATCAATACTACTACCCTTGCGATATTTCTCTCTCTAGACTCTCTACTTCCCCCTCATATTTTACATCCAAGAACACAAATTCTTGGATTATTGTTTGGTAGAATTACATGTTATAATTAGCCACATAAACAAACATCGATTAACAAATTCTATCAACAATTTGGCACTAGAAGGAGGGGCGCGCACGGCGTGTGGTTTTCGAACCTGAAAATTAAGAAATCTTCAAGAACAAAAATTAGGGTTTGTTGAAGATTTGAAGGTGTTCTTGACAAAACTCAAGAACACTTGAAGATACACACACATCTTCATCCCCTGAACGAAGAGCCCAGATCTCCGGACAGAAACCCGAATTATCGGATTTCGCAAAATCTGCCCGGAACAAGTTTTCAAACGCACGCGTGCACACGAATAAACCGAATTTCGGATAATTCGTCAACACGCGAGGCTAGACGAAAATTCGCACAACTCCACCTAAGCTGGACGACCATCACACCGGCGACCTCCACCATTCCTGCGACCTCCCTCCACCTCGGCGACCTGCAACAAGTTACCCCCTCCGAAACCTAAAAATGGCCAACACTCGAGCCGCCAAGGGACAGACCTCCGCAGCTGCGGGAAGGTCTAGAGGGGGCAATCAAAACCAGGCCGAGGTGGAGACCTCACACCAGGTGGTGGAGACATCACAACCGCCTCCCCAGAAGAGCACCGCAGCTCCGCGACCTCAGCGAACTGCGGCGACCCAGGAAGACTTAGCCCCCGCACTGAGGGACCTGGTCAGCAATCCTGACGAGCTCCAACGCACCATCGCGACCCTACAAAGGTTGCAGCAGCGACAGCAGGATGAGCTCGCCCTAGTACCTAGGCGAGCTCCAGCCGCCGAAACCAGGGAGCAGACCAGGCCCACCCAGGGCACCCAAACCAGGGGAGACTACAGCGTACTCCCCACCGAGCAGGAGGCGAGCTCGACACAAGCTCGCCAGCGCAGGGAGAGGACCGGCAAAGCCAAAATGGGGGAGGAGGGTCCCGCTCCTTACACTGGAAGGGAGCCGGCCTACACCGGGGCGTCTGGCACCCACCAATCTCAAAGGAGGGAAGTCCTCCAAGGCCGCCTGGGCCCGAGGTACGAAGAGAATGAGCGTGCGGCAGCCCCAGCTACGTCCCAGGGGGACTCTGACCAGCAGCCGCGCAGGTCAGCCCACGAAAGGCTGAGGAGGCCCGCCACTGACCGGCTAGGCCCCCACGGCGGACGCCAATTCCAGCCCGCCACTGAGAGGTCACCCCAGAGTGAGGCACCTCGGGGACGTGCGTCCGCGAGACGCACGACCTTTGAGCACCCTCCGTCGGAGGTGACCCGAGATGACGAGCTGGCCTCACTGAAAAAGGCCGTTGAAATGCTGCAAGCACAGGTAGCAGCCAAGTCTGGCGGACCTAACGCCACGACTCTCCCCACCTCTCCATTGGCACCCGCCATCCTCCGCGCACCGGTCCAGAAGAAAATCCAATTCCCGGTGATGTCCGCGTATGAGGGCGAATCCGACCCGAAAGTCCACCTGGCCAAGTACGCGGATTTCATGATTTCGGTCGGCGCCACCGACCCCACCCAGTGCCGGAACTTCCCGCTGACCCTAGGGGACAGAGCTCACCGATGGTTCTCTTCACTCGCCCCGGGGTCAATCTGCTCATTTGGCCAACTCTCGCGGGAGTTCCTGGCCCATTTCTCTGGGTTCGGATCTTACCTTACCCAGAAGCACCGACTCGCCAACATCCATCAAGGCGAGAATGAAACCGACCAGCAGTACCTGGAAAGGTTCGACAAGATCCTGCTAGAAGGCGAGCCCGTAAGTGAGGACACCAAGGTCGTCGCAGCGATGGCCGGGCTCAAGAGAGGCACCGATCTCTGGAAAGAAATGCACCTTGCATGTCCCAACACTTACAGTGAATTCCGCCACAAGGCGGGGGTGTTTGCGGCTATGCAGGAGGCACTACTGAAAGAAGTTGGTGCCCACGAAGAGAAGAAGCCCTACGGGAAGAAGTCTGGGGGCACCTACAAAGCCCCCCGGAACTTAAAGGCCTTTGGCGAGGGAGACGAGATCAAAGAAAAGCTCAACCAGGTCCTCATTGTCTCCGTCAACCATGTCTTCACTGCCGTCCAAGGCAAGGCCATGCTGGAGGAGCCAAGGCGGATCCGCCAGGACCGCACGAAGCTCAACCCCAACAAATTCTGTGCCTACCATCAGGCCATCGGCCACTTCACCAGCGAATGCCGAGACCTCCTCAAACAACTCTGGAAATTTTACGAGGAGGGGAAATTGGCCGAGTTCGTGAAGAAGGCCCCAGCTAAGAGACCGAGGTTCGAGAGGAGGGCTACCTCCGACGACGAAGAGGAGGAAGCAGACCAACCCGGTCCCCATAACAGACGGAGGGCACCTCCTCAACCTCAGCAAAACATGGAGCCTACTCGGGAACTCTTAGTTCTTGAGGAGGAGATCGGAGCTGCAGGAGGTCTCCGGGACGGGGGATTCTCCATATCCAAGAGAAAGAGGAAGGCCGAGATCCGGGCCATAAATCAAGTCCAGGAAGGCAGCTCCGGCCCCAGGTCTGCCTCACAGCTCGCTGACGAGCTGACATTTTCTTCAGCGGACCTGGAGGGGGTACTGATGCCCCACAACGACTCGTTAGTGATAACCGCCGACATCATGAACGTCCGAGTTCACAGGCTACTTGTGGACACCGGCGCATTCACCAACATTCTCTTCAAATCCACCTTGGATGCCTTGGGTGATTTTGAGTCGTACCTAGAACCTAGCAATGCTAGGATAGTGGGGTTCGGAGAAGCTGTAACCGTCCCCCTAGGTAGTGTTAGGTTGAGCGTCCAACTTGTATCGGCTGAGGACCCCGCAAGGAGACTGACTAGGCTCATAGATTTCCTAGTTGTCGACCAGCAGTCCTCCTACAACGGGTTCCTTGGCCGCCCTTTTATTAATGAATTCAAAGCGGCGTGTTCGACCTACTACTACTGTTTGAAATTTCCAACTCCGAAGGGTGCCGGAACTATAAAAGGTGACCAGAAAAAGGCCCGAGAGTGTTTACTCCAAATGAAAGACGGTCAGATCAAAAAAGCGGTGACACGAGTCCAAGTCCTTGAAGAGGAAGCACAGATTCCTGCTGACGAGCCAAACATCCTAGACCTCATCTCGGTCGAAACTGAGATGATGGAGGTAGGCGGTTTGTCAGAAATCAACCAAGGCACCGGACCTGTACAAGGCGCACAACCGACACCAATGGAGGACTTGGAAGAAACCCAAGTGTTGAGACCTGCGCAGGGGTCAGTACCTGCGCATGAGCAGCAGCCTACTCCCATGGAGGTAGCCGATGAGGCCCAAGGTGGGGGACCCGCGGGAGGTCAAGAACCAACACCAATGGACGTTGACCCAGCTCCCCAAGTCACCACACCATTCCGAATTGACAAACCACCGGAGGTGCTCACAGCTGACGAGCCCGCCTGAGCTGAAAGCCAACCCAATGACCTCGAACCGCGCATAGGCCACGAGCCTGCGCAGATGTCACAACAGGAGTGGGACGAGTTCATCAACGACCCGAGGTGGAAATGTCAGAGGAGAAAAGCAACCCCCATGGAGGAGTTGACGGCACTCCCGGTGGACCCGGAAAGGGACTTAGAACTTTTCATCGGTTCTGAGTTACCTGAACCATACCGGTCGAGGATGGAGCTGTTCTTGATGTCCAACCTGGACATATTTGCCTGGTCCCACGAAGACATGACGGGGATCCCGTTGGAACATGCTTGCCACAGGCTTAACATAGATCCGACGAAGAGACCCGTACGCCAAAAGTGAAGAAAATATGGACCAGACAAGTACGCAGCTCTAACAGTTGAGGTGGAGAAGTTGTTAGACAACAAGCTCATCAAGGAGGCTTTGTGTCCGCAGTGGGTCGCGAACCCCGTCCTGGTGAAGAAACACAACGGGACGTGGCGACTCTGCATTGACTTCACGGACCTGAACAAAGCATGCCCGAAGGACAACTTCCCACTACCTCACATTGACCAGCTGGTGGACAGCACTGCAGGCCATGAAATGATGACATTCATGGATGCTTTTGCAGGCTATCATCAGATAGCTCTGCACCCGGAAGACCAGGAACACACGGCGTTCTACACCAACAAGAACATGTACTGCTGGGAAAGAATACCGTTCGGACTCATCAACGCCGGAGCTACCTACCAAAGATTGGTGAACAAAATGTTTGACCAACACATCGGCGAATCCATGGAGGTGTACGTGGACGACATAGTTGTCAAGAGTTTGAGAAAGGAGGACCACTTGGACCACCTGAAACAGACCTTCGACATACTGCGCCACTACAACATGAAGTTGAACCCCAAAAAGACCAGCTTCGGCGTACACTCTGGGAAGTTCCTGGGGCACCTTGTTAGCCAGCGGGGAATCGAAGTCAACCCGACACAGGTCCAATGCATAATTGAGATGGGGATACCCGACTCCATCCAAAAAATTCAAAGGCTGACAGGGTGCATGACAGCCCTCAACAGATTCATCTCCAGGTCAGGCGACAGAAATCGTCCATTTTTCGAGGCAATTAAAGCAAACACACGGAGATACAAAGAGGCGGCCGAGGCCAACAAGCTCCACCTCAAAAACCACTTCGTCTGGACAAATGAATGCCAACGAGCCTTCAAAGATATCAAAACATACCTGGCGGACACACAGATTCTGTCAAAGCCAATACCTGGAGAGAAGCTGTATCTGTATCTAGCCGCGTCGGAGGTGGCCATCAGCTCCGTCCTGGTCCGAGAAGAGGCGAAAACACACCTCCCAGTGTACTACGTGAGCCAAGTCTTACATGAAGCTGAGCTGCGGTACACCCCAACAGAGAAGCTGGCTTATGCACTGGTGATGAGTGTTAGAAAATTGAGGCCTTACTTCTTTGACCATCCGGTGGAGGTGCTGACAACGTTCCCACTGCGTCAAATACTACAATGCCCAGACACTGCCGGACGCCTGCTGAAATGGTCACTGGAGATCAGCCAATACGGTATAACCTACGCACCCCGAACATCGATCAAGGGACAAGCACTGGCCGACTTCATCGTCGAGCTAACTTTCCCACAAGATCCGACGAGGGGGCGTATAGCTCCGTGGCATCTCTACGTGGACGGATCATCAACTAGCATGGCAGCAGGCGCCGGTGTGGTCCTGATCAGCCCAGACAGATAAGTCTTCACCTCCGCAATTCGGTTCGACTTTCAAGCGACCAACAACGAGGCGGAATATGAAGCATTAATAGCAGGACTTAGGCTATCATTAGCTGTGGGGGCAACCAATCTTCAAGTTTTCGGAGATTCCCAGCTAATAATATCCCAAGTCCGGGGGGAATTTGAGGCAAAAGACCAGCAAATGATGACCTACCAGAAGGTAGCCGCGCACCTGATTTCGATGTTTACACAAGTTTACATCAACCAGATACCGCGGCTAGAAAATACACAAGCAGACGCCCTAGCCCGGCTAGCTACCAGCAACGGCGAAGCCGAGTTCACGGAGGTTGTAATCACCACACTGAAAAACCCCTCGACGTCCGATTACAAGATAAATCAGACCTCGAGTGGGGGGCATGAGGATAGTGAAGATGGTGAGGATTGGTGCACTCCAATCCGAAAATACTTAGCAGACGGAACAACCCCCGTAGACGCCTGGGAAGCTAGCCGATTAGTAAAGCAAGCTGCCAGATATACGTTGCTGGATGGCCAGCTCTATAAACGTGGATTCTCTCTACCCCTACTCAAATGCCTAACTAAGAAGCAGGGGTCCGAAGTGTTAGAAGAAATTCACGAAGGGATTTGTGGGAGTCACGCTGGGGGGCAAGCATTGGCATATAAAACGATCAGACAGGGCTACTACTGGCCCACTCTTCGCAAAGATGCCATCAGTTTCGCTCGAAGGTGCCGAAAGTGCCAACTTTTCGCACCTAACATCAACTCCCCAGCCAACCAGCTTAAGTCGGTTTTCAGCCCATGGCCTTTCGCGAAATGGGGTATCGACTTGATCGGCCCATTTCCACCTGGTAGAGGCGGTGTAAAGTTCACTGTTGTAGCAGTGGACTACTACACTAAGTGGGCTGAGGCCGAAGCTCTCACAACCATAACCCAAGAAAGGATGATCGGCTTCATTTGGAAAAACCTGATCTGCAGGTTTGGACTCCCGCAGTCGGTCATCACTGATAATGGAAGGCAGTTCGACGGACAGAAGTTGAGGGACTTCTGCAGTTCATGGAACATCAAGAAGCACTACTCAACTCCATATCACCCCCAGTCGAACGGCCAAGTCGAGGTGGTAAACAAGATCTTGAAACACATATTAAAGCTCCGCCTCGAGGAAAAGAAAGGAAGCTGGGCAGACGAACTCCCGGAGGTCCTATGGTCTTACAGAACTTCCTATAGGGCCAGTACCGGGGAGACCCCGTTTGCCCTAGCCTTCGGGACTGAAGCCGTGGTCCCGGTAGAGATCCAGAACAAGACTTGGAAGGTGGTGGGGTATGATGAAGAAAAGAATGATGAAGCCTTGGCAATAGAAAAAGATATGATCGAAGAAACCAGAGCTTCATCAGAAATGAAAAACGCCACTTACAAGCGCAGAGCGGAAAAATATTACAACTCTCAGGTCCGAGACCGAAAGTTCAAGGTCGGCGACCTGGTGTTGAAAAAGAAATTGATGGCCCCACCAGGTGTATTTGGTTCAAATTGGGAAGGACCATTCCGGGTCACTGCAGCCTGGCCGAACGGTACCTATGATCTAGAAGACTCAGAAGGCAAAGCTTCGTCATACACCTGGAGCTCGGCACATCTAAAAAAGTTCTACCAATAGACTAGAATTCTGTAATAGACTAGTCAGAGGTTGACATCAAAAATGTAGATGGCAACCGATGTAAATTACGTAGCTATAAAAAGTCAGAGAAATTCAGAAAATTCAGAAAAATTTCCAAGTGTTTAGACCTGTGCAGCTCTTCAACCAGAGGAGCTGCACCAGGTCGCCCACTACACCAGACCCAGCTCGCCAAGCCCAGCTCGCCCATGTGATAAAAAAAAAAAAAAAAAAAAACCCGCGGTGCGCAAGGACCAAGGTCCCAAGCGTTGTAATTGAATAGCTCGAAGGTAAAGGCCAAAGTGCCCAAGGTCGCGAAGGTACCCTTCTTAAAGGGTTGCTAAGCACTCACTGCCACAAGTTAGAAAAATTCGCGAAAAAGACTAAAACGTCTAAGGCAAGGTTCATGAGACCCAATGGCCCAACGTGAATCAATCGAAGTGCAGTTCGCTGCCCTAAGTGGCCTAAGACGAACGATTCGCGGCCCTAAGTGGCATAAGACGAAGAATACGCACTCTAAAAACAGAGGTACAATTCGTAGTCGTAAGTGCAATAAAACGAACGATTCGCTTCTCAAAGTAGAATAAGACGAACAATTATGTACCAGGAAAATAAACAAGAACGAGCTATTTAAGAAATTATAACGTAAAAGCGCAAAAACATAAATAAAAAAAAGTTGGACAAAAAATGCTCGACTTATATTCAAAAGATACTTAAGAAATTTTCAAGTCCAAAATATACTTGAAAAAATCCTAAGTATGAGTAGCAGTGCTGGCCACAAAGGCCGACCAGCTGGCCATCTTTGAACTACAAAAAGCTCCTTATGGGCGAGCTGCATGTGCCCGGCGAGCTATAAGCTGAAGTAAAAGGCTACAAAAATGGAGCTCCTTCTGGGCGAGCTCCACAACCCGGCGACCTATCGAAACTTGGAAAATAAAAGCTAATCTGAGAAAGCAATAGTAAAGGCCTATGGTTTGGGGTCGCCGACCTCTGGAGTAGGGGCGACCTGGCGAATTGGCATGGCAAGCTCGGCATCAGGAGTAATATTCCCGGAGAATCCGCTTGTGTCGAGCTCGCTGATGTTTACCATCGCATCCCCGCAGACCTCCTGTATCTGCTCCATGGTCGGCGGGACCTCGCCTCCAGTTTCCCCCTCGGTACCTTCAGTCTCCTGGGCGAGGTCGGCAGTCAAGACCTGCTTCATCTGGATAATGTTGAATTTCAGACGAGCAGCATCGAGATTGATCCCATAGCCCGCGTGGTCTCCAATATTTAGTTCCGTGCCAGGGGGAATCGAGGACTTTTCCAGGCAATCCTCAAACTCGCCGACGAGGGCTTCCCACTCGCTGTCGTTATTAATCCGCGCCCATTGGAAGGAGCGAATAACCTTAGCAAAGCAGAGCACGAAGCCCTTGTCAGTAGCGACCATCTCGGCGAGCTCAAGTGCCTCAGGCTTGATTGCAGTGTCAGATTGGCTCTTGAGCTCAGCAACCTCCAAAGCTTTAGCGGCGACCTCTTCTCTCAGCCTCCGGCACTCCTCGGAATTCTCCCGGCTCTGATCCCGGAGGATCCCCACTTCAACCCGGGTCAGGTCGAGCTCCTTGTCCCGATCAGCAAGTGCTCGGCGAGCTTCTTCGAGCTTGGCCCTTTCTTTGTGGAGGTCGGCTTGGAGTTTTTCAGCCCTCCTTATGGCGAGCCGCTCCGCCTCTAACGAGGCCTTCGCTTTGGCCTCCATCCTGGCGAGCTCCTCGAGGGCTTTCTTCCGCTCATCGCCCACCTTTGTCAGCGCCCTTTTCGTGTCGCTGCGGGCTCTGTCGGCAGCAGTAATGTCATCGGCAATGAGCTGGGCCACCGCCATCGCCGCACTGGCGTAATGTATCGCCAACTTCGCCTTGTCGGCGGGCTTCTGCTTCTCGATCATGCCGAGCTCTGAAGCGGAGAGGTACTTGGGAGCCTCAGTAAAAACTCGGCGAGCCGCCCCCTCGGGAAGGTCTCTCGACGAGCTCAAGGCTTTGGATCGCTCGGCGGTATGGAGAGAGCTGGGTCGTTGCGGGAACTCGGCAGGGGTATACCTGCACACACTTAAAATCAGTTAGCAAGAATTATAGAAACCGCTAAGGCTCCCAACTTCAAAAGAGGTCGCCCACTTACCCGAACCTATCGGGGTTGAGCCCGAGCAGGGTGTCATCCCGAATAGGGACCCCATACGGAGGCGGCGAGGGCGCACTCTGAGGAGTTGGGGGCGCCTGAGAAGATTGGACCGCTAGAGCTCGCCCTGACCCCGCGGGGGTTGATCCAGAGCCACCCTCAGCCCTAACCCGTTTGGCAGGCCGGGTCTCTTCCTCGCTCACCCGCGAGCCATCCCCTCGGTGGAGAGCTCGCCTCGTCGGATGGGGGGGTTGGGTACCCCGTTCGGGGTCCGAGCCTCGGCCCGCCCCCTTCTTGGTGGCGGCGACCTTCTCTTTTGGTTGGGGAGGCGCCGAGGTCTTTTGTGAGCCCGAGCCCCCGGCCTTATCAGAAGCCTTGGCGAGCTCAAACTTTTTGGTGGCGTCCAGGACCGCCCCCGAAGGGATACCTTCCCTCCCTGGACGAGGTTTGCCCATCCTCAGCTGCCGAGCTAGAAAATGGTAGGCTTCGGGAACTTCGATAGGCGGGAGCTCGGTAACTCTACCTACACCTGCATCAATTAATCAAGTAAGCTCGGCGACCTCGAACACATGAGATAGCGATCTGAGGAAACTTGGGAAAAATTCAAAACCTTGAGCGGCGAGGTGATGTGGCGAAGTAATGAGACCGGCGAGCCTGCGGCAGTGGTGCTGGCACAGGTGTACGATCTCGCGATCTTTCTTCTCTCGCAGACAACACACCGTCCGCACGAACTCAAAACCAGTCGAAACTTCTGGTTTCCCACGGCTCGACTTATGACGCTTCAAACCTGCAAAAAGATAGATTAGATCAGTAATCTAATCCGACGCACACACACTAAGGTACGTCACCTACAGCTCGCCTCCCCGTAGTACTCGGGGGTAGGAATGCGCTCTCCGCGACCATCAGAAGCTCGCCAATCCCCCCCGATGAAGAAGAACTGCTCCTTCCAATCTCGGATTTTATTGGGGAGGTCGCCTAAAAATTTGCCCCCGGTCGAGCTTGGAAAGAATAATAGCCCTTCCCATCCCTCACTTGTCTGATCACGTTGAATAGCTCGCTAATCTCTGTCGTGCTTAACCGGTTTTCATAACCCTCGAGCCCAAAGACAGTCAGGGCAACCAACAAATTACTCCATGCGTTCGGAGTGAGTTGGGTAATGGCGAGGCCCGTGTCCGCCAAAAACTGCCCAATTATAGGGTGGAGGGGAAGGGTGAGCCCAGCCTTCAGGGTGTGATAATTCATGGCTGTGAGCCCGGCAGGGGGGAGGTCGGCCCGCTCTTTCTCCTCGGCAGGATACATAAAAATGTCCAGCGGGATGCGGAACCGCCTCCGAATATCCGGAAGGGCGAACTCACTCATGATACTCTCCACCCTGTTGGCCTTCAAGTCAGACCTGCCAGCGGCTTTTCGAATCGGAGCTCGCCGAGGTAGGGGAAAACTCGCCCCATGGGTCCTCACATACTCGCTCCAGTCGAACTCGTGCACGACCTCGGCGGAGATTTGATGTTCGGGGAGCTTGGGGAAGGGAAAGTCGATAAAACGGAGGTACTCGTAAGTGACCTCCGTCCCTGTATCCCCGTCGATCTCTTCGTCGACTTCACGGGCCAGCTCGGCAATGATATCATCGGCCACCACCCCGACGACCTCCTCCCGGGCATCGGTCTCAGCAACCTCTTCTTCGACCGGGGCCGCAGCCCCCCCAGAAACTCGCTCAGAGTACTCCCAGAGCTCGCGAAGGGGGGAATACCCACTGGAACTGGTAGCTTGCTCGCCAGAGTCAGAACGTACTGACCCCAGGAGCTCGCCACTGTCCGGGGAAGTCCCAGAGCTCGTCCCGGGGCTCGAAGAGAGGATCACAGGTGCCTCTCGAGGGTTCGGAAGGTCATCGGTCATTTGTCCTTTACCCAGATCACGACGCGGGGGGGAACGGCTCGAAGAGTTCTTAGACATAATTTAGACGTTCGAAAATAAAAAGCAAGGAAAGAGAGAGGAAAAATCCGGGTCTCTACCTTGGCAGACGCGTCTAGGGCAGAGGATTGACCAGAAATGCGCTCTGAGAAATGAAGGAAGCAAAATGAGGAAATCCTTCGTTTTTGCCTATTTATAGACGCTGGGCACAAGCTCGAAGTTCCCGAAAGATCAGGGACCTCTTTGCAAAGAATTTGAAAAGTTATTATTACGGGCGCGGGAAACGATGCGGAGGGAAACGCGTGTGACGTCTCGAATTCCACCCACGGGAAAGCTCGCCCGAGAGTCCTATACCAGCTCGCCGACACATGCCACGAACCATGATGAAGGCGAGCTGGGGGGTAATTGTTGATGGGCGAGCCACTCGAGGTAATTCGAAGAATCAAGAGGTCGCCTCTGTAGTGCTGGAGCTCGCCCAGGGCTCACCCCATACCATCATGGAGGTCTCGCCAGAGTTCATCATCACGCAGCACTCACAGACCACGCAAGGCAATAGAGCTCGCCCCAGAGATCGCCCGACTCGTCTAAGAGCTCGCCCATGAGCTCGCCCTTAGTCTATAGGATCCCGGTGGTGCGCTCTTTTTCCCTCCATCCGGTTTATCCACAAGGGTGGTTTACGGCGAGGTTTTTAATGAGGCCCATCTAGTCTAAGGCATTGTGGTAGGACGAGGCATGAGATAGGAAGCGGTGTGGGGAGACTAAGGCGAGGGTAAGGAACCCTCGCCAACACCGGAGGCCATCTAGGCTCGTAAGGTGCCGTCTCACACTCACACACCTATAAATAAGGCCTCTCTTGTACTATTCACACAATTCCGGACACGCTCTCATAATCAATACTACTACCCTTGCGATATTTCTCTCTCTAGACTCTCTACTCCCCCCTCATATTTTACATCCAAGAACACAAATTCTTGGATTATTGTTTGGTAGAATTACATGTTATAATTAGCCACATAAACAAACATCAATTAACAAATTCCATCAACAGTTAGATAGACTAAGATAAATTAAATTATCTTATCTATTTGATGTTTGATTTAATTGACAAATTTTCAAGATTAATAAAAAGTCAAAGACTAAAATTCAATTTATCTTATGAATGATAATAATATTATCTTAAAGAAGAGATATGATAATAATTTATTTTATTTATCTTCATCTTATATTAGAAAAAAAGACCATAATTCACTTCATTTTTTGTTTATAATATATAGATGACAAAATTGTTAATTGCATTTTTTAATTTTTAATCTTACAATACAATTAATTCAAAATAAAATTATCTTACATTGCTAATTGTCTTAATTCATCAAGCTAAACATACTATTTAACTTACACATAATAATTCTTAAATTATAATTTTAACTAATCTATCTTAAACTATTTATCTTATCCATTAAATCAAATAAAACATAATATGCTATAATAATCAATACATTAAGTTTAAATATTAAAATTCTAATAAAATTCTTGATAGCAACATTTTCATCCTTCATAACAATAATATGAAAATGATTATCACATCAACTGTTCGATTTCATTCAAATTTTACAAACCTATGAACTATAGGACAAAAATTTGTACGAACTTAAGTTCACGGTGAACTCAGATCATCAATTATCACTGTCATTTGTATACACTATTATTATTGTATATATTCACTATCACTGTTAAAAAATTAAGTATATTTTTATAACATTGATAATATATAAATAACAGTAATGCAGAAATCGGTCTAGGCGGTCCCTTGCCGACCCGATTTCTGCAAAATCGGCCCTTCTAGGCTTTTTCGGGTCTAGGCGGGCCTAGACGGTCTCTAGGCGGGTCTAGGCGGCCTCTAGGTGGCCAAAATTTTATTTTTTTATTTTTTATTTAAAAAAAAAAATAGGCGGCCGCCTAGGCGGCCAAAAACCGCCCGATTACCGATTACCGATTTTCGACTTCTACAATCTTGATAAATAACAGTAATAATAATTACAGATAATAGTGACACAAATTCATGTGAACTCGAGTTCACAATAGATCCACTCCATCCAACTATAGAATTGTATTTAGACTTTTACATATCAAAATGAATTTTCAAAATTCAGATCAAACATAAATATATCCTCCTATAAAATATTTTAGTTGAATCCCCTCTATTTAATATTTTTTTCAATTTTTTCTATTTAATATAAATATCATTATTATTATGAGTATATATATATAATTAAAATAATTAATAAATATATATATACATATATCAAATCAATGACAATATGTGATATTTACGCTAAAGGGTGGAAATGAAGAAAATATTAAACTGAGGGGATCCAAATCTTAAAATATCACAGTGATAGTGGCTGTAACCTTTACTCTCTGAGCGGCGCGCGCTTTTCGACAGCTAGGTTTTCTTGGTTCATTCCCATAATCCCACTCCCATTCGCTCGTCCTCAAAAGGGATTTTTTCTTTCTTTTTCCCAAGCAAAATAATATATTCTTGCATAAAGGGTGTTTCTTCTCAATCGAAGGATTCCTCAGCTGTAACCGGCTATTACATTCGTTTTTTTTTTCTGGGTCAGTAATCTAAGTTTTACTTTGTGTGATGAATAAAGTTTTTATTTCATTTGTTCTTGTTTTGGTCCCCTTGGAACGTTATGCATAATTTTCGACGTTTTTATATCTGAAGTAGAGAGTATAGAGTTTTTGTTTCGGCAAGTAGTTGTCAAATTCTGTGCTTGTCTGAGTTGGTTGAAGTGAATTTTGCAGATCATGTGGAGCTGAATAGAGAATTCATAACAAAAACTTCAAAGAATCTTGTTGTTGGGCAGTATATGAAAGTTTCATTTTAGGCCCATACTTTTGATTATAGCTCTGAAATTAATTTTGCCTTTGTTATAATCTGTTTAGAGTTGCTAGGCTTTGCAGGGCAGAAATTCTACCTTTTATCTTTGACATAATTAGACTCCCTAGAGTTTTAGAAAGTCGTTCTTCCGGCTGTAGTTTCAATAAGACAACAGAAGAGCCTTCATGTTATGATGCCTTTTTTTCAGTTGCCGTATGCTTATTCCCTCCCCCCCCCCCCCCAACTTAGACATGCAAACTTGAATGTTTAATCTGAAAACATGTAAGCATAATCAAAACAAATTTGGTAATTGAGGTCACTGTCTAAGTGTCTATCTTTCTTTTTAAAAATAAAAAAACTATGCATATGCTTTGTGTTTTACTGGGTACCATTTCGCAAACTAAACTCATCGTTGAAGTGTTATATTGGAATTAGGAATTTCGTGAGCTCTGTGTACCTCGAGAGACATCATGCAGGCTTGTGCTGGATCTGCAACAATAAATTCTATTCAACCGTCTCTTGGGATCAAGGGATCAGTATTTCCTTCCAATTGGATTGGAATCAACGGATGCCCAAATCATGTTAGGGTCTCATTCAAACCTTGCAGATCTTCTCAACTTGATGGGAATTTAGTAACAGGGAGGCCACCTTCTTCCATATCTGCTCCAATCCCTGAAATCGGAGGTAGCATACCATGAAAATTGTTCTCTTCCTTTTCATTTTTATTCCTTTTTGCACTCAACTATTTTCCTCAGTATCTTCAAAGTGCAGCATGTAATTTGCTTATTGATTTGATGTGTCTGTGCTATTGTAATTATGAGTCTATAATATAGTGCTCTGTATAGATTGATTGAACATGAGAATCACCTTCTGTTTGTGAATTGGTTGACGTTTGTAGTTGTAAAACTTATTCTTTATTGTTTGCTTTAATGATTAGGGGCTGGAAGCAGCTTTGCTGACCATGGCTTGAGCGAAGCTGATCCTGAAGTTTGTGCCATTATTGGCAGAGAGAAGAATCGTCAATTTAGAAGCTTGGAACTTATTGCTTCAGAGAATTTCACATCCCGAGCCGTGATGGAAGCTGTTGGTTCTTGCCTCACTAATAAGTATTCTGAAGGATTACCTGGTAAAAGGTAATCACTTATGCTTATGGATTAGGACAGTGATTGCCGAATAAACTATTTGAAATTTTGATCTGGGATTTTTTTTTGGATGAAGATATTATGGTGGAAATGAGCACATTGATGAACTTGAGATTCTTTGTCAAGAGAGGGCTCTTGCAGCTTTTAATTTGGATGCAAATACATGGGGTGTAAACGTTCAACCATTATCTGGTTCTCCCGCTAACTTTGAGGTTTACACAGCAATACTTAAGCCTCATGACCGCATAATGGTAATAATACTTTGCCTTCCAGTCATTTGCATCAAAGATTTGGAGTATCTAAAGTTAGTTTCGTAGTCTGAAGATTTTGGATATTTTAGGGCTTGGATTTACCTCATGGTGGACACTTGTCCCATGGGTTCATGACTCCCAAGAGACGGGTCTCAGGCACATCTATTTATTTTGAATCCATGCCCTATCGACTTGATGAGTCCACAGGTATGCTAGTTCTTTCATTGACATGGTCTAGGATGGATTTTTTTTCCCACGCCAACTTTTTCTGATTTGAAACTTGTTTTTACAGGTCTTGTTGATTATGATATGCTTGAGAAAACAGCTACCCTCTTTCGTCCAAAACTTATCATTGCTGGTGCCAGTGCTTATCCTCGAGATTTTGACTATCCTCGCATGAGAAAGGTACAAGTTTCTTGTCTATGCTGGTTCAAAAGTACTTTTCAATATTATGCTCCTTTTATCTTCTTGATGACATCAGTGTCTTAACTATTTCTTCTTTATACACCATATAGATTGCAGATGCTGTTGGTGCCTTTCTCATGATGGACATGGCTCATATCAGTGGACTCGTTTCTGCATCTGTTGTTGCTAATCCTTTCGAGTTCTGTGACATCGTAACAACAACAACACACAAGGTTGATATTTATTCATGGCTTGCCTTTTTTTTTATCCACAAACTTGGCATATAGAAGCTGTCTTTTTATTTTGTACAGCAGTATGCCCTTTATTTTGGGACCATAACTTGTATATGTTTCTCTAGTCTCTCAGGGGTCCGCGAGGTGGCATGATCTTTTTCAAGAAGGAACCTATTCTTGGAGTTGATCTGGAATCGGCAATTAACAATGCTGTGTTTCCAGGTTTGCAGGTCTGCAACTTTCCACTTATCAAACCTATGGGCCTTAAAATGGTTTTTCGAATTATCAATCCACTTGTTATTGTGAACAGGGAGGTCCACATAATCACACGATTGGAGGGCTCGCTGTTAGTCTGAAGCATGCAAAGTCTCCAGAGTTCAAAGCTTATCAAAACAAGGTCTTAGGAATCACTTTTGGTTGCTTAATGGTCCATTTATGAGTACTTATTTTGACTATATATTTATGTCCTGTAGGTGGTTTCTAATTGTAGAGCACTGGCTGCTCGTTTAATGGAACTGGGGTACACACTGGTCTCCGGAGGGAGTGATAACCATTTGGTTCTTGTGGATCTCCGTCCCTTGGTGAGCATATTATGACTTTCAGACTTCATCTTTTGCCACTTAAATCTGCTTCAATAGAATTGATAATAAACCTGTGTTTGATTAGGGCACTGATGGTGCTAGAGTGGAGAAAATTCTGGACATGGCATCTATAACCCTCAATAAAAACTCTGTACCTGGTGATAAAAGTGCACTAGTGCCAGGTGGCATACGTATTGGGTCGCCTGCCATGACTACCAGAGGCTTCAGTGAGAATGAATTTGTTTCCATCGCAGACTTCATTCACGAGGGCGTTCAAATTACTCTAGATGCAAAGAAGCTGGTCTCGGGCTCTAAGCTTCAAGATTTTATGAAATTTGTGACTTCTCCGACCTTTCCATTGATAGACCGCGTGTTGGATCTGCAAACAAGAGTCGAGGCACTGACAACCCAATTCCCGATACCAGGCTTGTGAAGAAAGCCAATGTGGTCTTGATTAGATACATCTGTTATAGTTTTCCCAAAGTCAGTTGATGAAACCCACATTTTTAACTGTTGTTACGTTGGCTGTTGTATGACTTACTATAGACTTTCTTGCTGGATCTTTATGACTTTCTCCATATAAAATTATAAATCCATGTTTTTGCTTATTATTTACTCCCTCCATCCCACAAACACCAGGCTAACTGGTAAGTTTTATTATTATAGTCGGAACATAAATTTTTGCTTTGTCTTACAATTTATGATTACTATTTTTCGAAGATAGTTATTTATAGTAAGATAATTTGTTTTTGTATGACAGAGGGACTGACAATAAAAAAGTTCAACTTTTTGCTACAGGATAATATGATGACTACATGCAAATTACGGTTTTGGAGAGGACCAAAACTGATGATTTGACTAGTGCCCACAGTTTATGGATTAAACTTTTTTTTTTTTAATGAAGAGTAATTGTTTGCATGATAATGTAAATAATAATGTATGGTAAAATATAATCTTGATTCAGCTCTATGAAAATGTTGGCATTATTAAGTGAAGATTGATATTACAGTGATGAAAGCCTGCCTAATGCTGTACACATTTTCTCTCTTACACTAATCTTAGTTTACATTATTGAGAATCCTTCTTGCAGGCCATCCAACTCACCTTTTAAACTGTGTTGTTGTATGATCAAAACAGAAGCAGTAACTGAATAATCTGAAGCAGCGAGAATGTCACCAATGGGGCCGAGCTCCGGGCACTCCTCCCAGTCGTTCATCCCCACTGTCAGGACCGAGTTCACCCTCCCTCCTCGTCCGACAATGAAAAGTCCATATTGCCCCTCGAGTGACCTCAACGTAGAAAATGTTTGCCCCGAGTTAACAAGGTACTTCTCCATGTAAGCCACATGCCCTCCAGCAACATGCTTATCATAGAAATCAGCAAAGCATTCATCATCAACTTTCATCTCTTCTTGATGTTCCAGCGTGTTCGATTTTGCTATCGTGATTATGGTCGATACGCTATCTCCAGTTGCTTCTAACAGGAACCTTATAACCGTTAGCTTCACCCCTGGGTGGCATGCCACCCGCCCAGCATAGGCTAACGCCTCACGGTCATCTTTCCCGCCTATGAAGATCACTGCAGCATGCAGGGATATTGAGGTTCTTGAAAAAATAGTCGTCCCTAGGCCCCGGTCCACCAAGATGCCTATCGAACATGGTGCATGGCGAAGAACCTATATTTTTAAACAGTATCAGTTGTTTTACTATAAATTGATAGTTGTGAACCTGATACACTATGAATGTAGCGTACCTTGCGATTGACATGTCGAAAGCCAGAATGGCCGAGATTGAGCCTGCCACCAGGTTCTTGTTGCTTGTGAAAGGGCAATACAATGAGTGAAACCATTACATCTTCTGCTAAGATGCAGATATCTAGGTGCATGTTACTGAGTGTCGAAAGAGCAAGCATTCGTCTGATAGTGATCCCATCTCCCTCGTCGTTAAGGTGAGCGTTGACAGTGTTAGTTATCTGCTCTCTCATTTGTACGATTGCAGGATCGGTCACAGTGACAGCATCTACACCTTGGGGGTGAGCCAATGTGGCTGCTATTCGATCATTTAGCTCGACCATGTCTGTGAGATAAACGAGGATTCCTGGATTGGTTGGGCCCCTGGAAATTCCGATGAAGTTTATGGCGGATGATATGCTCTGAGAGCCATGGAGGCAGAGCAGGATACGAAGCTCATCTGAGGGGTCGAGCCATTGCAGCGCCATTTTTTGAGTCGGGGCGTGCTTTCTTGCTCGTTGGATGATGTTTGCCACCACAAGTGGCGCGTAGATGATTGTCAGAAACGTCGCGAATAGCATCGCGATGCTGGTTGAGATGCTTGTCAGATTCATCTGCAAGTTGAATGGCTAATTAGACCCCGCTCAGCTAGTGCATACAAGTATTTGCCTAGAGGAAAAGGGGCAGGCAGGCTTACATTTGAGGCCATTATGGCCAAATAGATGTGGAAATGGCCCTTGATGTTGAGCAACAAACCAGTAGCAATTGAATCCTCCCAGTGAAATCCCAGCATTACCCCTGAGAGCCAAGACCCAACCACCTTCCCTACAGTTGCAATCAAGAAAATGAAAAACAACTTACCCCATGTGACCAATCTCCCTGCCTCAAACTCGCTCAACTGGGCCTCATTCCCCACCCAAAAGAAGAAGAGTGGATAGAAAATTGCAGCAAACAAATAGTTCACCTTACTAATCATCAACTTTGCAATCCTCCCTTCTCTCGGCATAAACACCCCGGCCAAAAACGCGCTCAGAACCTTATCATACCCAGCGCAAATAGGCGAAAAGCTACACACCATCACCACATACGCCACCGCAAGAACCAAATGCGAACATTTCATCGGCTTCCCTTCCGGATTCTCCCTGTTCACCCAGTCCATAATCACGGGGGTCACCTTTGCAGCCAGGACCGTCTCAATCACCAGAAGTGAAACCATCGTAAGAACGGTCTTCATGCTTCTGTACTCGAATGAAGAGAAGGGGTCAAAGATTGCAAACCCGATGCATATAAGGATAGTGGAGACCAAATCCGTGTGCACACCTGCCGACACCACAAACCTCCCTATATCCGACTTGCCAATCTTGAGGTCCGTTATAAGGCGGGTCAGCAACGGGCTGGCCGTGCCTGAGACAATGACTGATAGGCAAAGATTGAAGGGCACATCTCCTCCATTGGGTATGTTGAGAAATGGTGTGAGAAAAGAGGCCATCACAAAAGTTGTGAGCACCCCAGTGTAGGCCACCTTGGCCTCTGGGAGATGTAATTGGAGGAATATATTGGGATCAACTTCTAGGCCTACAACAAACATGTGAAGGACCATTGCTACTTCCACTATATACTGAAGGGTGTTCTGTATGCCTTTGCCGCCTGTGTGTTTTCTTATCACCGGGAGATTGCTCAGGGTAAGCCCCACCTGCAAACATGATCATGGAACAATTGTTAATCTATGTTTGATCTGAGGGAGAGAAAGGGAGAGAGGGAAGAGTGAGAGAGAGACGATGCATTCGGAGAAGATCCGGGGCTGAGAGAGGGGGCGGAGGAGGATGTGGAGGAAATTGCATAAGAAGACAATGAAGAAGAATCCAAGCATGTAAACAGCAATGGTGGTGATATTGTTAGTCATGCTCTTGCTTGAGCATACGGCTCGGTTTGTGGCGTTCCTCCAACTCTCGAAATCCACACCCTCTATGTCCATTGCCTTAATGTGATTTCAGAGATTGCGGAATCTTCAAATCAAGAAATTGTTAAATCTGAAGAAGATGGGTTTTTTTTTTTTTTCTTTTCTTTTTTCCTCCTGATGAGGGTGAGATTTTTAACTAACTACTACGTGGAATGAGGTCTTCATGTGGTTAGGAAGAAACTTGAAAAAACCATGCAAGCATGCGGCATCTGGTCAAAATAAATAAGTTGCTTTATGTATGTTTTTCATATTTTTTATTATTGTTTTTATATATTAATATTGCTAAGGTTTTGTATTAAAATATTTCCAGATAAGTTTATCTATATCATCATATTATAGTTAAAAAGATGTTAGAAAATTAAATAATTTAATTAATTTCTCTCTCTCCTACAAGTTCGAATGTTTCGTAAAGACAGAAATATTTTTCACATCAATTTCAAAAGCTTATGCGCAAATCTAAACGCTTTGGCTTTAACTTCTGTTGAAATTAATTTCGTCCATATTAAATTATTCATTCATTAAATTTCCTCAACCCACATAACATATTCACCCATTGAAGAGTGAAAATTGAAATTTAGTTATAAATAAAAATGTTGTAACAATCTAATAAATTAATTCTACACCCTCAATACAAATATTTAGATGACACAAATTCTTACAAAAATATCATAATTTTAACTACTTAAATATTCATATTTTAATGTAAAAAAATATTTTTATAAGATTGGTCACTTATATTATCGACATACATATAAAACCAACCTTTAGAAAAAAGTCAAGGTAAACTAAATTTATACCGCCTCCATTGAGGGACCCTTCTTACCACAGTAACACATACGAAATTTATACCACTGGAATTCTGGAAAACACAAATTTTAGTGCCATCCCATCAAGAATTGTTCTGTTAATATCGTTGTCGAACATACATTATTCTCCTTTCCCAAAATATTTTTCACAATTTTCTTATATAAACAACTCTTTTTTCACATTCAAAAAATAATAATAACTCACTTACAAAAATCAACAAAATACATTTTTATATTTTATTAATTAACTTGACACTTACTTACTTCATATATATATATATATAAAATCCAACCAATGAAAAAAAAAATTAAAACGGAGGGAGTAATTCTTAATAACTAAATCAAAAATTCCTGGCATAGTATAAGATTTCATGGGATCAAAATACTAAGCCCAGGACGACTTTGCCGCCAAAATCGAAGCAAGAGTGAAGATTACACTGCACTAGAAGCATAGAATGAACCACCACATCGATAATCCAGTAAAACTAAAATCAATTATTCTAAAAGCAAAATATTTCAAAGCGGAAATCACATAAATGCAATGCATGAGATCTTTAACACAACAAAAGCATCTAAATGATAACAAGTGCGACACCTTAACCTACAAACCTAAACTCAGTTTAAACATGCACTAAACATTGTACGAACATGAGCACATCACAATAAATCCATCCACTAATTCAGCTGATGATTAACTAGGCGGTGAAGCTTTGGCAGCAGCAGCACCGGCAGCAGGGGCTGATTGAGGTGGGGTTGCGTCAGAAGAGTATGCAGGAGGCTGGGCATAGCCACCACCATAAGCCGCACTACTATATTGCTGCTGGCCATAGCCAGGTTGAGCGGCTGGGTAAGCTGGAGGTCCGTACCCTGGCTGAGAGGTAGGATAACCCGAGGTCGGGGGTTTCTGGGCACCAGAATCAGTCTGAGCATAGGCAGAAGGCTGCGATGGTGGAGGATAACCGGACTGAGCATAGCCACCACCTTGAGCACTAGGTGATTGCTGTGGCTGAGCATAAGCCGGCTGAGTCCCGGGTTTCTGAGCCTGAGGAGCCCCGTAACTTGCATATGATGGTGGTGGCTGGGTCCCGTAATTACCAGGGGGTACCCCATAACCCGCCTGAGCAGAAGCTTGATAATTTGGATTAGGGCTGGGTTGACCACCAGCAGCAGCAGCAGCGTTGTACGATTGTGCAGGAGCAGGTGCTTGATTAGGGTCTCCTCCTTGGGTTCCGTACGCACCATCAGGTGTTTGATTAGTGCCATAGGTAGAGTTGTACCCTTGTTGCTGTTGGTCGTACCCTGCAGCTGGGGTTGGTTGTGCTTGCCCATAGGCAGCTTGAGCAGTACCAGTATGATAACCACTGTAGCCATCTTGGCCGTAACCTTGTCCCTGGCTGTAGGTAGGAGGTTGGTTATAGCCATAGCCAGAAGCATCAGTTGGGGCACCGAGTGCTGGTTGTTGCTGAGGTGGTGCCTGTTGGTTGTAATAATCATAGCCACCACCCTGAGCACCTTGTGGATTTTGAGAAGCAGTTGATTGATCCCAGCCAGCACTATACGCACCAGGAGTGTGTTGAGCGTAGCCAGGGTAAGGTTGCTGACCGTATTGTGGTGGACCAGGGTATGCACCAGACTGGACATAGCCGTAACCAGGTTGTTGCGCAGGTGGGCCAGGCTGGGACCAGTTAGTCGGAGGCCTAGCTTGGTAGCCTTGCTGAGGATATCCTCCAGACATTGATTGGTTTCTCATACGATTCTGCATAAAATTGTTATCACAAATGAACCTAGAACAGATTGCAGATACTGCACCAAAATACATAAAGCAAAACATATATATATATATCGAAAGCAAAAATAAAATAAAATAGCCAAGTATATCAACTAACATAATAGTCCCACAAAGTAACATATAAACCTCATATGCAAAGGGCAATATTCATAGCATAGTTGCATGAAGACAAAGATTAGACGCCTACATACCGTACTGATTGTGTTGTGTTATTGGATAACGCCTGCAGAAGCACATCCTCTCCCTATTCGAAGTGAATGGGTACAAAAGAAGAATAGCAAAACACTATACACAACTATAGCAATAAACAGGGCTTATGGTTCATAGGCAGTTTCCAGCATATACAAGGAAATCTAATTTGAACAAACTATAGGTCAATCCAGCAAGTTAATTGGTGATGCATCAATAAATTAAGGTAGAAGATATAGATTAGAATCTAAAGTATCTGATCTTTCTTTCTAGTATAAGACTTGATACAAAACCAACACATCAACACGACAATATATTGGTTTTATTCATTAATGACCCAGGAAACTAACAAAATAACAGTTCCAACTTCAATATAATATAGAACTCAATTAAAATGAAAAAGTCAAGTCAAGTTCAAATCACTGAAGTAGATAATTAATGACAGCTAATCACCCAAACATCTCTCAGGACCAACACTAGTCATGAACCCTAGAATATTTGGGAAACAGCTAGCATGACAACAGAATACAAAGTCAGTAAAACTGAGCCATAAGTTATACCCCACAAGTATCATGTGCCCAAATAACTATTCAATCTAGTGTCCTATCAGCAGTTGGAACTGCATAACCAAAACATGATTTACAGAGAAAATGAATATATTAATATGATGTTTCCCCTCCTGCTGACAAAACTCCAAAATCTTCTGTCCAAAGCAGATACTCCCAACCATAAGTCGGCAATTTAATATAGAGTAAGTGTAAAATGACACCAGAACAATCCCTCGGAAACACCAACATGAAATGAGCACATGTTGGTGTCACCAATTATCCAACATCCTCTAAGCCCTACAACAGTCCCCATTAAGAGCATCAGTAATAAATGATATTTAAGCCAGTATATCCTTACAAAATCCCGAAATACTGATCACTTTACCATCCTACTAAGTTACATAATATAATTTCAGATATATTCCCAACACTATTAAAA
Source organism: Prunella vulgaris (assembly GCA_026898435.1). Taxonomy (NCBI): domain Eukaryota; kingdom Viridiplantae; phylum Streptophyta; class Magnoliopsida; order Lamiales; family Lamiaceae; genus Prunella; species Prunella vulgaris. Next base: position 348,895 of record JAPKLY010000349.1, on the reverse strand, counting down.
ACTTCATATTCTGCTTAGTTTACCTCTGAAGAAAAATTGTGCAAAACCTGCTTCATAAAAACCATATATCCACATATCCAGTAATCCAACAAATCAAAAGAAGGATGACGAAAATATCTTGAAACACAAACTCCCCGGAAACACTAACTGCCCTCCCATGCAATCACTCACCAACAAAGCTGATAATTCAGTAATCTGACTATTGATAAAATAAATAGGCAAGTAACCAAAATCTAAGAGGAGGAAGTATGTATATTTCTGTACTACAGTGGAATAATATCATGAACTAAGGCCCCAAACTGCAACTACAAATTAAGAGTATATCCAAACCAGATATCAAGGAGTTCTCCCTCATACGAAGAAAAGAGCAGCAGAGGCTGGACTCCGCCATCCAGGATTCGTTTTGCAGGGGCAAACAAATCTGCATGTCTCTATATCCAAAGATGGCAAATAGGGAACACAGACAAACAAAATTGCAATATATTGCAAAATATATAGGAGATATATGCCCAGCTATATTACTTGAGGGTGGAGAAAATACCATGGAGAACATAAAAAAGAAACGTATATAAATAAAATAATCTCCAGAGGTTAGATCAGCTAATACCTTGATTAGGAGCACACTTCGTCATACAAAATAGTTCAAGTAACTAACAGCATTGGTTAAATAGGAATAATAACTCTTAAGAATATATCACCAATATAATGAAGCCAGGTCATGTTTCTGATAAGAGATCAAGAATCTCTAGAGTCAACAAAAAGCTAAATCAAATCACATAAACCATATCAGACACTATACACATTCAAGATATTTTGAGTGGCATTTTGAAATAACATTTATAAGTGAATATATGCAAGCAGAACAAAAAAAGGCTCCTCATCAGGTCACAAAAGAAAATACAGACAATAACCATCAAACAAACCTCACTGATGACTTCATCAACCAACAGTTTTGCAGATTCAATCTGTTCACTAGTTCCATCAATTTGCACTGTCCTCTCCCTTGATGTATCACCAGGTGGCAAGTGCAGAGGTATAACCTGTCAAATTTGGGATAGAAGACTTGTATCATGACTTTAATATGAAAATAGTTCATTAGCAAATTATTTTCTGTGTTATTACAAAAATAACAATAGCAGTGCTCTTAAATTATATATACCATGTAACATAGGGAAAATTACAGGCAGTCATACCTGAATACGAGCACCAGTCCTTGCTTGCATATTTTTAATTGTTTCGCCTCCTTTACCAATAACAAGTCCCACCTGCAAATGCCACTTGCTATAATGAATTCTGTGTAGTAAACAATCATGCAGCAATAAATGTTATCTAATTTACCTTATTATTGGGGATCTTCATGACAAATTGCTCAGCTCCGGATGGCTGCCCAGTCACACGTCGAGAAACTATGCCAGAGCCACCTGCTTCAGCCTGTCCCATTGACTGAATGGTGTTAGTACAGAGAATTGAGCAAACTAAACAATCATTGACATGTGAGTCACAATCATTCTTATGGTACCAAAATACAGTCATCAACACAAAAATAAAGTCTATAAATAAGATTTCAGCTGTGCATAGCACCTCAGACAAAACGTCATTAATCAACTGCTCTGCCTTGGCTACTTGTTCTGGTGTCCCCATGAGCTCGACTCCTCTAGTAGCAGAGTTAGGATCTGCATCCATATCTCTTGTGACCTGAATCTTGGCTCCAGACTGTAGTTGAAGATACTTGATAGTCTCACCACCTTTGCCAATAATCACTCCCACCCTTCCATTTGGTATATCAATTTTCTTGGTTGGACCTGGATAACCATAAGATGCACTTTGTTGTGGAGCACCAAGACCCAGACCTAAATGCTTCTGACCTACTCCTGCATGATAAGATAAACAAATTAGTCATGCCTTATTCTCCTCATCACTATCAGAACATAAGTATATACGAATCCCCACATAAACCTAATGAAACAGAACACGAGTAAGAGAAGTCAATAAGGTCTTTGAATACAAAAAGACAGCTCATAACAGTTTCACAATTCTAAATTCAAAGTTGTGCGCAATGAGATTATGAGATTTATAACTAAAAACCAAAAGTTTAAGCGTGCTCAATGCAACATCAGTACATCGCACAAAGGACTTCACAACGCTTGCAACCTCCTGTCTGCTTAAATTATATGTGAAATTAAATCACATAAGCTCAACAGATACTTATAAAGACGCAGAGTACTTAAATTTCAAAGAGAAACCCCAACCTGCATCAATAGAATCAAATCCACCGCCAACGCCAGCCCCGTTCTCAACTCTCGCTCTTTTCGAAGGATCAGCGTCACTCAGAAGTTTCGCAGCAATCAACTGCGCCTTCTGTTTAGCCATCTCGATCTCGTTCATTGGCGGCGGCACGTTATTGTACGCCGGGGGAGGCGCGACGGAATCGGGAGGCGACGAGAATCCTGTAGTTCTACGTCCCACATGTGGCGGCGAATCCTCGTACTTACGCTTGTTAGATTCGCCCCCGGCAGCGTACACAGCCTCGTCTGCCATTGATGCTCGAGAGAAGAAGAAAGTATTTGAGCAGCTCTCGGAGAGTGTGTGCGCAAGCAGGAGAAGGGCTGCAAAACCCTAGATTGAGAATAAAGGATTAAAGGCTCTGGTGGCGTCATTGAGAATTTATAGCGGCTAATCGGGATGGCCCCACTCTAGATTTTTCCCGGGGGTATACAAGTAAATATGATAAAATTAATGGCCAGACAAATTTTTTCAATTTTATACTTTGGCCCCATATATTTATATCATTCGGCAAAATTCTCTAATTCGTAATTTAAATATATTTTTAAAAACTTATTATGTCATTATTAAAAATTTTCACTTGTTTAACCTGAAGTATATTCGTAAGATAGTTTTTCAATATAAATAAAAGTAATTTTATAAATTTTAGTCTTATACGCACAAGTGAATCGTACAACTCAATTTTATTTTTAATTAGTTATTCTAATTATTATTGAAAAATTATACTCCCTGAAATTTTTTCTCATTTCATAGTTGACACTGAATTTAATAAAAATAGTATTATATTAAAATGATAAATAAAGTAAAAAAAAAGTGAGAGTATTATGTGGCTCAAACTTTTATTGTGAATATGAGTTTTTTCTAAATAAGGAAATGAGAAAAAAGTTTTGTGAACAAACAAAAGAGCAAAGTGAAAAATAATTTGATGGACAGATGAAATACATATATTATAAAAATTGCATTTTAAAAAAGTGAATTTTCAGTAATAAGTAATAACTAGTGTAACTTTTAAAAATGAACTTGAGTTGCACCAGTGTGCTTGGTGCATAAGAGAGTAAGAGACTTGCTAATTTTGCAATAACAGTGAGATGATTTTTTTTTTAAATATGTGAATAGCATGATACACTTGATGCATACAAGAATAGCATGGTGTTTGTGTTGGGAGCTTTTGAAGGTGTGTAATGATAATCAAAGTTATAGTGCATGTTTGTAATAACTCTACTATAACTTTGATTTTAAAAAAAACTAAGGAATCTACCGTAGATCAACATTTAAGAGGTATGACTTTCATTCCATACTCTTTCCATTTCTATATCTTTTTTATTTTTTACTATTATACCAAACACCCCTTAGTCTATCATTCACAATAATTCCATGTGAAGTACGAGGGTGTTTGCACTTTGCAGTAAATGTTTACAACTTATAATCACTTCCACTCTCAAAAAAAGTAACTTTAAATATATGATTTTTTTAACTCTATTCATTTATAAAAAATAAGAATTTAATTAGTTTTTCAATAGTAATAATTTTTTATAAATAAATTGATTTTAAATTAAATTTAAAAAATTAATGTGTTTATAACAAAATAATTTTTATTAATAATAGGGTGATTATTTGTTTGGGACCGTTGTGTGTTTTTTTTTTTTCCTCTTCTTCCAATTAAAAAGATTTTAAAGAGTTCACATTTAAGGTATATTTTCAGTCTCTACTTCACAGTTCGAAGTGCATTTATATTTCAAAAATCGGGTCACATCAACTTTGAAAAAAAACACTTCTAACAGTAAAAATAGAAACAAATACTTATTTTGTTAATATTAGTTTTAAATTCTTAGAAAAATAAGTTACAACTTACAAACATTTTATATTTGATTTATATATTGTTTGTTCCTATAAATTCTACTAGGCTTATTATGAACGATGATATAAATAAATTCTAATTAAAATAATTCGTCGATTTGTCTAGCCACGTGTTTTGGACTAAGATATTAATGTGTTTTGTCTTGTATTTATTGTAAGCAAAACTATATTGTAAGTGCAAGAGAGTAATAATGGCGGTCCTTCTTTATGTAGAGAATTGACCTATTTATAATGGCTAAAACTAGGCACAAATGTATATATGTTTGCATGTCGTGTCTTTCTTCTTGCCCATGTTAGGTCATGACTTAAATATAGTGGTTGTCAATGTAACTTTCCATGTTTAACCTATTGTAACTTGTAATTTTTCTCACAAAATTAATATATCTTTATTAATAATGTGAAAATGAAATTACAAGGAATATTTGAATTTAAGATCAAGTGATTGATTTGGTCCAATCTCTATTTGATCATCTGATTCTTCACTTCGAGTATTGACTTGATTTGCGAGTTTCTCGAAGCTGGGTCCGAGGTTAACTTTGGAGTTGGACGTTAATTCGAGGGCGTTGAGTCTTATTTCGAATTAACGTTGTCTTATGGAAAGACTTTGTTGATTTGTCAGAGCTAGTCCGGAGTTGACTTTGAAGTTGAACATTAATTCGAGGGCGTTGAGCCTTATTTTGAATTAACGTTGCCTTTAGAAGGACTTTGTTGATTTGTCGAAGCTTGTCCGGAGTTGACCTTGGAGTTTAACGTTAATTCGAGGGCGTTGAGTCTTGTTTCGAATTAACGTTGCCTTATGGAAGGACTTTGTTAATTTGTTGGAGCTGGTCTGGAGTTGACTTTGGAGTTGAATGTTAATTTGAGGGTGTTGAGCCTTGTTTCAAATTAACGTTGCCTTATGGAAGGACTTTGTTGATTTGTCGGAGCTGATCCGGAGTTGATTTTGGAGTTAGACGTTAATTCGAGGGGCGTTATGCCTTGTTTCGAATTAATGTTGCCTTATAAAAGGACTTTATTGATTTTCGGAGTTGGGCCCGAGTTTGATGTTGAAGTCGATATTAATTTTAGGACGTTAAACCTTATTTCAAATTAATATTGCCTTGTTGGAAGGAATTTATTAAGTGTTCACATTTGGGATCCCTATGAAGGTGTCGTTGTAGATGAGCGGTGTTGATTGTCGTTGAGGACTTGTGATTGAACGTTGACTGTAGGGGTTGACACCGTGTTTTTCGAATCAAATGTCGTTGTTGATGATGAACGCTGACCGGAGGTTTCACACCGTGATCCCAGATCAAAATGTCTTGTTGATGAAAACTCGAAGAACGCTCTCGAAGCCGCGAAGAACGCATTTGAATCCTCAAGGATGCCCAAAGTATTGGATCTTGACGCTTCTTTCTAAGCTTTGATATTCTTGAGTTTTTATTGTGAATGAAAAATTACTAGAATGAGACCCTGTTTACAGGCGTAGAATTCTAGATTTGCAGGTCAGATTTGATGGGGCCGGAAGATATAATTTGGGAAATATTCCCAAAAGATACTAGATTTGATAATTTTCAATGATATTTGTGAATATTTGATTTTTTGGGCTTTTTAAAGATCGGGCTTGATGACTTTAAAAATCTAGAAGAATTAATTGGACTTTAAAGGCCCAAAATATTTAACCTGACTTTAGAGGCTCAATTGAATTTATTAGGCTTTTGAGACTCAATTTAATTTATTAGATTTTTAGGCCCAATTTGATTTATTATTTAGGAATTAAATTTATCAAATTTCCCAAAATAAGTGGTTTTAACATGTAATTTCTACATGTTATTTTTTATTTCGGCAATTAATTTTAATTGCTCACACCTATTTCTTTACATATTGGGATAGATGTCCTTCCGACTATGATGATTTATGTATTAATGCATGTCGTATTTATAATATAATTTTTTAAAATTTATTATTCAAAATAATGGGCCGGACTGACGAACAGACGGAAAGAAAAATGTATAAAATGTTGGGATAATAAATTGTATAAAGTAAAAGAAAAAAATACTAATACATTAATACAAAGTGTTCGAGAACGAATTGAAAGAAAAGTGTATAAAGTGTTTGAATGGATGAACTATTATTTATGAGGAAAAAATAATGATATAGGATATGATTTTGAGATATTTGAAAGTGATAGTTAAAAATATTGAATTTTATTCTCATTTTTAAAAAGTATTCAATTAAGTAACCGTCAAACTTTTTGGCAAATGTCCAGTTATAATATAATATCACTAATCAATATTTTTATATCTTTGATGAAATTTTTTATACTTAAAATTAAATATTTGATATTTTAAAACTTGTTTATAATAAGTCTATTATGAATCATGTTTATACAAAATTTTACCTTAAATTTGAATTCATAAATTCTAAAATTATGTTTGATATTATATTATTTTAGTTATCAAATTATATTTTTATAAATCATACTTGAAAAATAACATTTTAATTTCACGGGGGTGAAAAGATGCTAAATATTGTCTTAATAATAATATATTTAAATTTAAAATTGATACTAGAATTTATCTTTTAGGTTTTAGATGAATTTGTAATTTTTTATAAAAAAAAATTGTGCAAGCGAAAATAGATGGAGGGTGAAATTTTTGACAAAGAACTGAGTGAAAATGGAAGGCTATTAATTTAGGGTTTATTACACTCTAAGCCAATTTTTTTCCTTGAACCACTACTAAAGCTATTACTATTCCCTAATTCCAACTAGAGACATTTGGCTTCAATAATACCCCGACTAAAACAAATAATAACCATTGTGCCATTCCTGCTTTTAATTGTCTGACATTACCCACTGACACACGCCTCTATCCCTCTTAAATTTCTCAGATGGGTTTTCATGACTGTGGGTGCTTCGCCGTCCGAAAGAGGGGCCGACACCACAGCTACCACCAGCTCCGGCGGCACTCCCGCCACCAGCCGCCGTCCCCCACCCTCTCGATTTCGCTCTATTTTTGCTTTGTTTTTCCGATTTTTGCTGTTTTAATTTCAATTTCCCTTTTTTTTAGAGTGCTGCGTCATGAAAGGAGGAAAATCCAACGCTGATTCGAAGAGGGTCGGAAGGGCAGGGGCATCTGCGTGCTCAGCGGCGGACGAAGCAGCGAATCGGTGCTTCCAGGCGGTGCCCTAAATTGATTGAGCAAGAAATCGATTGAGCCCAATAACGTAGGAGCCCTAAATCGGTTTTTGGGGGCAAATCGGTTGAGCAAGAAATCGAATGAGCCCATTTTACCGCTGCTCATCTCGGGATATTCCTGGGGTGCCCCTCACTGCCTCTGTGAAAAAGAAGGTTCACAGGCAGATGACAATGGATATGGTTGGGCTATTGCAAAATCACTAGCTGCTGCAGTAGCTGAAATTCTCCTTGGCACATGGGTCCCTGTAAGTGAAATTCTTTAGTTCCAAAGCTGAATGTTTTCTATCATTCCGTGTGAACTGATTGAGGAATTCGCTGTGCAGGCATTGAACATTTTTGAAACTAGTCTACGGCGTGGGAAATTTGATGAATCTCGTGTGTATGATGTTTAGATTGTTTTCCTTAATTTACTTTTTATTCTTTTGTTTCAAAGTGGCATAGAAAAGTATCCTTTGCTTACGAAGATTTTGATTTCAGGCTACCCGATGGCTCCCTAATGGAGATCACTAAAGTTTATGCATTAGATGTTGTTTTTGACACTCTAGAAGATGTTCCTGAAGATGTAATTTCATAATTATAAGGCCACTTTTTATATACATTTTCTCAAATTCTATGAGCTGTTTATAAATTTGTTTTTGATTATGCAGATAAAAGCAAACAAACGTTATACTGGATCCAGTAATTGGACCGTTAAGGTACCGTTAAGTATTTTAATTTGCTATCCGTGAAGATCCAATTTTAAAATGTCATATTCTTCTCGTACAGTGCCAAGCTCAAGTGGTGTAATATTGTTGTCATATAGCAAAAGAGAATAGGTCCAGTTGCTTTTCTGTTTGAACAGACTTCAGCAAAGTTTTATCTCACTTATGTTATAAAATGAGAAAATTATCGAGACACACACTTTGTTCTGGTACCAATTTGTGAATTCTACAATCCTGTATATATCCCTGTTTTATTTTATGTTACTTGTGTAATTCTGCAGAGTGCATATGGGCTTTAAGTTAAGAATTATCCAGTCTATACCCATCATCTATAGTTTCATTGTTGGCCTCAGTAATCCTTAGAAGGCTGTCCCTTTTTGTTAGTTTATGTTATCATCTTCAGTTTTTCACTTCTTTGGGATAAATTATAATTCTCACTTAGTAACCAACACTAGTCAACATAGTGTTGGAGCATAGAATGGCCAAGCGATTGACTATGAATTACCAACATTTTTGGGTTTTCTGATTACTAAGGTAGGGCACTAAACTTTTGGACTATCCTATTACCAAGTTGTTAGATGAGTATATTATATCCACAGTCCACTTATAAACCACTCAAACTTGATTTCCATACTCGATGTGGCTACTCTTAATTCTTTTTAAATGTCTCACAGGAAGTTGCAGAATGTGTAAAACAAGATTTTGGTAGCATTGATATTCTTGTGCACTCGCTTGCTAATGCGTCGGAGGTATTTTGGCAGCATTGATATTCTTGTTTCATTTTTTTTTTCTGGATATGAGGTTTTACTCTCTGGGTTAATTTGTTGATTGAGTCAGGTGCTCGCATTTGAAGAAGGAAGGAAGCATAAAGTCAGGGTGAACACCATATCTGCTGCATTTGAGAAATAAACTTCTGATTTTAAGCTTAATCTGTAGTCTTTATAGCTGAGAGTTTTCATTATGTTCTCCAGGTAATGCTTTGACAAGCACTTGTGTCTACTTCTTTACTTATTTGGTCCCTTTATAGATTGCCACTTATTAGACTGTTATTTTCTGAGCATAAAAGTTGAATCTGGGACGTCATTCAATACTTTAGTACAATAAGATTTATTGTGGTACAATCGCAATAGTACACTAATTTGTACATTAGTACACCAATTTGTTCAATGGTACACACGTCAACAGTAACCGATGTACTGATAAATTCAGGTAATAATGTGATGTGACCGGTATAGTAACCGATGTAATGTGAACAGTGACACACGTCACATCAATCGCACCTTTGTCAGTGCAATAATTACTCAAACAGTACCCGAGGTACAACTAAATGAACTATAGTACATTTGTTCAGTCACAAGTACACAAATAATCTCAATAGTACACAAAAAACACTTTTTGGCCTTGGTTGTTTTAAATAAAAGTAGGTGGCCTTATATGTGTTTTGGGTATACTATTTGGCCCTCCCTGTAAGTCACCCATTAATTTATTTTTATTAAAAAGATATTAAATTTAGAAGGTTCAAGTGATTTCTCTCAAGAATATAAATTGAAAAAGAGCAGCACTTGTGTACAAATTTCTACTGTAGAAATATCCATTTTTTAAAAATTCGCGGATCTAAATCGGGTCGGGTCAAATTTGGACATTTTTTCCAAAATTCGCGCAACTTGTAATTTCAGGTTTTTTCGCTCCCAGGTATGTTATAATTTGAGCAAAGGATTGTTACAATTAGGCAAAATCTGTGTTTTACTAATTCTTAAAAAATTAATTTTTTGTACTTTCAAGTAACTATAAAGAAAATATGTATTTCTGCAAGTATAAATATGTGTTACTTAATTTATTTTTTATTCAAATATGTGTTACTTAATTTATTTTTTTTTCTTTTTGTTGATTTATGTTAATAATATGTTATTTCGCTCCCAGATATGTTACAATTTGGGCAAAAACATGTTACAATTAGGCAAAATCTATGTTACTGATTCTTAAAAAAATTAATTTTTTTGTACTTTTCAAGTAACTATAAAAAAAATATGTATTTCTGCAAGTATAAATATGTGTTACTTAATTTATTTTTTATTCTCTTTGTTGATTTATGTTAATAATATGTTTTTTCGCTCCCAGGTATGTTACAATTAGGCAAAATTTGTGTTACTAATTCTTAAAAAAATAATTTTTTGTACTTTTCAAGTAACTATAAAGAAAATATGTATTTCTGCAAGTATAAATATGTGTTACTTAATTTATTTTTTTATTCTCTTTGTTGATTTATGTTAATAATATGTTATTCATGTACTTAATACATCATTTGATACCTTATATATGTTATATAAAATATAATATATATTTTTATAAGGATAAATAAATGTTTGTGCATACAGTAACACACATTTGATCTTGCAGTAACACGCATTTACTCTAATTGTAACACACATTTGTAGTAACACACATTTACTCTAATTGTAACATACATTTACTCTAATTGTAACACACAGTTACTCTAGATGTAACACACATTTGCAGTAACACAAATTTACTCCAATTGTAACATAAATTTGCAGTAATACATATTTACTCTAATTGTAACACATATTTGTTCCTCAATTTGTGTTATTATATGAGCATATATGTGTTACTATAAGATAAAATGTATTTTTTTATTAAGAATAAATATGTGTTACACATGCAATGTAACATATACATGTTTTACATTGCATGAAAAATATTTACTTCTAAAAAAATAAATGAATATGTGTAGAAAATAATATTTAATCTAGTTGTAATACACGTTTTGCCTTAAAATAACATGCATTTGCCCCAACTGTAACATACCTGGGAGCGAAAATCACAAGGTGTGCGAATTTTGGAAAAAAATACTCAAATTCGACCCGACCCGGTTTAGACCTGCGAATTTTAAAAAATGGATATTTCTACGGATCTTAGATCCGTATAAATTTGTATATAAGTGTTTGTCATTGAAAAATATGAATAGTATTAGAGTATCTAGCATTCATTATGTATATATTATGCATTTGAATTTAAATTTGAATTTTATTTTAATCATTCTAAAAAATAATCAATAATATTTTTAGGGTGCTTGATATAAAAATCTTCAATGATAATAGAAATACGGATATATAAGTATAATGAGAACAAATGAGGTATACAACATTATTTTTCCTCATAAATAAAGTAACTATGACCCCATTTGACTACCACATCTCATCTTATAATCATCTTCCTCAATCAATCGTCATACCATAACCAATAATTTTCTTTTCTTGTCAATTTTTTTTCAAAATTGAATCACAACACTAACGATATAGCCACCATTAATACAAACACTCGTTCAACATATGTAAGAATAAAGAAAGAAACTAAAATTTTATTCTCATTATTATTGAAGAATTTGAAACAATTGTCTCCCAATAAGTAATCAGTATTATCTCAAAAGATAATCAGCAATATCCACTTATAAAAAACACATAGTTTTGATATATTAGTGTGTGAATTAAAAAAATTAAAATTGAATTGAAGTTGAATTTAAAAATCGATTAAAAAATTATACTCCCGTCCAAAAAAATTTTTCCACTTTTTCATTTTATTTGTCCATAAAATTTTATTCTCTATCTTTATTTAAAAATAATTTACACCTACAAATAAAAAGTTGAATCCCACAATATATTTTTTATATTTTATTTATTATTTTAATATAATATTAATTTTTATTAAATTTTGTGTTACTCTTTAAAGGTAATAATTTTGTGAATGGAAGGAGTATTAAAAATAGTCTTTTATTTATTTTTTGCTTAGTCTTGTATGCACCAGTTACACCGTGCAATTCAAGTTCATTTTTAAAAAGTTACACAAAATACTACTGAAAAGTTACACATATTATTATTAAAAAATGTATATTTAATGGTGTAACTTTTCAGTAATAATTTATGTAATTTTTTAATAATAAATTGTATAACTTTTAAAAAATGAACTTGAATTATATGATATACTCATATACCTGGTAAACAAGAGATATTTTTATTTTATTTTATGGGCTTTTATCAGTCTTTTCTATTACAAAGTATTTTCATCTAACTTTCCGTGCGTAAGTAAAAAAAAGAAAAGTGAAGAAAAAAAAGGAGTACAGTTTAGTAAGTCCCAAAAAAAGAAAAACCGACATTGCAATTAAAATAAAATCAGAATGCACCACCAATTTATGACGGGATATATAACTCAGATCCAAAGGAGGACGAATCGATCCACGATACCCAATTTCACTTTTGATATTTATCAAATAAAGAAAGCAAAAAATTTTAAAAAATGGCTCAGCTAGCTCGAAATGCCGGCCGCGTGCTCTCCCGGACAGCGGCGTATCAACACCGCTCCGCCCTCGCCTCTCTCCATACTACCGTGCCTTCTCTTGCCTCATCATCCACCCCCACGCCCTATACTTCGGCACCTCCTCCGTCAACCTCCTCTCCCGCCGGCATATCAAAGACGGCGGAGTACGTGATCTCCAAGGTCGATGACCTCATGAATTGGGCGCGTCGTGGCTCAATCTGGCCTATGACTTTCGGCTTGGCTTGCTGCGCCGTGGAGATGATGCACACCGGCGCCGCGCGCTATGATTTGGATCGATTTGGGATCATTTTCAGGCCTAGCCCTAGGCAGTCGGATTGCATGATTGTTGCGGGAACTCTCACCAATAAGATGGCACCTGCTCTTCGCAAGTGAGCTTTCTATATTTGAATTCCCAGTATCTAATTTTGTGCATGTATTTGGTGCGTAATTTGTTGACCTAGGATGTGGAATTACTGACACCCGATATCATTTTCCCTGCGTTATGTTCCTGGGAGTTAATTTAGGGGTGGATTTTCCTTCCAATTTCTTGTGCACTAATTGATTCGTATTATTCTCTAGTGTCCAAAAGCGAGAAGTGTAGAATCCTCAAATTAAACTTCAGTCATCTTATTCTTAAATTGTATGTTAATAATTTAGTTGATTATTGCTGGACAGAATTTGAATTTAATGTAGAAAAAAAAAAGTTTTCCACTCTTAAAATATAGTGTTTTTCATGCACCATTCTTCTGAAATGCAATTTTTCTTGGAATATCTGAATGCTGCTCCGAAGAACAAAACACCGGACTAGATAGACCAATCATAAATTGGTTTAACACATGCTGCTATTGTATTCCATCATTGGTTGGTATGATCACAGTTGCAATTTTTTGTGTTGGTTCTCTTCTAAGGTTTCTTTGTATCTCCATTTGTCGCTACCACAATGTTTGGGCAGTTGTCAATGTTCAACATACATGACTTTCTAGATGTGCTCAGACACAATGAAACACGTGCAATTCTAGGTGTTGAAAGTCTGAAATGGTAAAATGTAGTGCAACGTATTTCTTTTTTAAAATTATACATAAGAACTGCAGCATTGATCAGGGGTTTGAATTACGGTCAAGTATGTTCTTGAATACATTGGTATCACTCTTGCAAGTAAGAGTTCCATTGTAGCTGCTGGAGCATGTTATCCATCTTAACCGCTGTTTTGAGTATCAACTTGTGTTTCTAGAGGACCCAAATGTTGTACAAGGCAAATGGCTTCCCTAACCTCGCATTATCTACATCTCTACGGAAAATGGGTTTACTTCATCAGAGGAACCGGAAATAATGGGTTATATCATTTGTATAGTCTTTTCGTGTGGGCCTTTACTTGTTAGTGTAACCTACTAACCTAGTGTCGTGTTCAGTATTAAGAGCTACATTGATGTCAGAATTTACGAGCTTAGCTAGTTCATTTAGGGGATTAAAGAATACCTTCTTTGTGATATAGAATCAGAATTGTGCAATTTGACTAGCATTTTAAAAGTTATGATTTGTTGATTGGATCTTGTTGGTTTTATTCTAAAAAAACACCAAAAGACTTTTGTACATAAGGAGCTATATTTTTCTTGTCACTTATGTCAAATGTTGTTGAGCAGAGTCTACGATCAAATGCCTGAGCCAAGGTGGGTTGTATCTATGGGAAGCTGCGCAAATGGGGGTGGTTACTATCACTACTCATATTCAGTTGTGCGAGGTTGTGACAGGATTGTCCCGGTTGACATCTACGTTCCAGGATGCCCACCCACAGCTGAGGCCCTTCTCTATGGACTGCTCCAACTGCAGAAGAAGATCAACAGAAGGAAGGACTTCCTTCATTGGTGGACCAAATGAAGGCAGTTTCTGCTTCGTTTGACAGATTCCGATGCATGATTGTTAAAATAAAATTTTAATTTTCCAAAGTAAAGGAGGCCAGAAAGAGTGATTCAAATCAGAACTTTGTCTAAATTTCAATTTACATGTGTGCCATATGAGTGGGGTATTGCGATGTTGGTTTATAATTTATAATATGTTGAAGGTATATGGGGTATTGTTATGTTGGTTTATAATTAAAAGTGATCTTTCTTGGTTCATTTTTGTTTCTTCTCTCTCTAATTGCAGCGTGCATTTACAATGGGTTAGGAAAAGAAAGGGGAGCATCACAAATGAATCCGATGGGTCGGCCCAGTTGACCCATCTATTAGGCCAGTATGGGCTAGAAACTACGGGTTCAAAAAGAATTGGATTTATTTGGCCTGCTAGGCTGGCCGGACTCAGACTGGGCTTGGAACTTTAGATGACCCATTTTTTTAATAAACTATAATAACATACCTATACAAGTGGTCCTACTAATCCGCTATAATTTTTATTTTGAAGTTACTTTGTTTATTTTGAATTTTTTTAACATTGCAAATTACATTTATGATCAATAATTATTATATGTTTTTAATTAAAATTTGACTTTTTAAAGATAGGAATTGTTGTTTAAACTCAATTTTAGTTGTTATTTATAAAATTTTAAATTAATATTGAATATAAGTGATTTATTTTATAAATTTAATTATTAAAACAACGATTCATTTGGTTCGGTGGCTCGTCTAGTGTGAGATTGAACCTTTAATAGGCCCGTTTAGTAACGGGTCTGGCCTACACCGCAAAATAAGAACAGTCCAACGAGCCAGTGTCTGCCCAGTTCAGCCCGACCCTTTTTTCACTCCCATTCTATGTACAAAAGACATATGAAGAGAGAAGAACTCGGAAGATTTCGATGTGGATAATGAATGTATGAAGATATTTGTTTATAGTTGAACCTTCACTCTTAACAGGAAAAAAACACATGTCATGACGAACGAAATTGGTGGTATAATGAATGTATGAAGACACTTGTTTATAGATGAACCTTCACTCTTAACCGGAAAAAAACACATGTCATGACAGACGAAATCTTAACGAGCCAGTGTCTGCCTAGTCCAGCCCGACCCATTTTCCACTCCCATTCTATATACAAAAGACATATGAGGAGAGAAGAACTCGGAAGATTTCGATGTGGATCATGAATATATGAAGACACCTGTTTATAGGTGAACCTTCACTCTTAACCGGAAAAAAAAACACATGTCATGACAGACAAAATTGGTGGTAATCAATCAACATTTGACCAACCAACAAGTTAGGTGATGTTTTTTTTTTGTGATAATATATTAGTAGTTGTTCAACCTGCATGATTTGACACATAATCTACCATTCCTATATTTTAAAATATTATTATTTCTCATATTATCACTCATTACATTATTTGATCACTATTTTTAATATTGGTACAAAATTTTTATATAATAAAGTAAAAAAAGTTAAATAATAGAGCTTTTTTGCATAATGTACTATCAATTATCAATTACTCCATCCGTCCCCTTATAAGTTGCTCACAATTTTTGGACACTAATATTAAGAAGGGTACAGTACATGTGATGTGATGGAGAAAAGCGAAAAAATAATATGAATAGTGTAAAAAGTATTGAAAATAATAATAAAAAAATGAATAGTAATTTTCTAAAAAGGTAAAAAAACATATGAGCAACATATAGTGAGACAAAAAAAAAGATAAAATAAACAACTTATAGTGGGATAGAGGGAGTATCAATTATCACTGTCATGTGTATATACTATTACTGTTATACATATACATTAATAACAGTGACAGTGATTATACATGACAGTGATACAAGTTCAAGTGCACTCGAGTTTACAAGAAAACTACTCTTTTTTATTTCAAAGTTTTCCTCTCTATCCATTTAAATTTCAATTCGAAAATTTCTTTCCTAGTTACATTTCCTCCCTTTATTTAAAATTTTTCCATCTTGTTTCTTTCAAAATTATAGATTTTACTCCCTGAAAAAAATATAAGTAGTATATTAATTTCAATCAAGGTTTGAAATTTCGCCGAAATTTCGGAAATTTGAGGGTACCGATATGAAAATTCAATTGAACGATTATTTTTCCAAAATTTCGGTCAAATTTCGGGAAAATATCGGAAAATTTCGGGAAATTTTGGTTACTATATCGATATCGGTCCAGGGTAATTCAAAATGTGCAGATTATCGAGAAATATCGTGGAAATTTCGGTAATTTATCGGTCAAAATTTTGGGAAATAATTTTTTTTTCTTTTCAATTCTCAATCCTCGGGACTTGGTACCATTATTGCTTAGACCAAAATTTTCTTTCTTCTTTTACATTTGAGGCTCATAGGACATCATTTTGGTATTATCTGTGTAATATTCAATAATTATGAACAATTGTTGTATCGTTTCATATTTCTTACGTATGTTTTCTTGATATATTTGTTGTAAGATTCTTATTTTATTGAGATTTTAAGTTCAATTAATGTATTAAGACTAGTAATAATATTGTCTAAAATTTCATGTTAAATTTCCATTATTTTAATGAAATTTCCTTGAATTTTTTATTTTTTACCGATATCGATATTTTCACCGATATATCCATAAATTCAGGGTACCGATATTTCGGTCGATACCAATATTTTCATCCTTGATTTCAATTACATTCCTTCCCTTTTTTATTTTAATTTTTTCATGAGTATTATTTATCTCCTAGTTCCTACTCATCACATCAGTGCCCTTTCACTCTTTCTCTCTCTTACATCAGCCTCCATCATCATAAATTCTCCACCTCTATAACACCCTTTTTGCACCTTATGCAGCCAGTGATTCAAGCTTCCTCTCCATGTCTCCCGCCAAACGACCACAGACGTCCCCAGTTCCTCACTCACACATGAACATGAATAGGTATGTTAGATTTGATTTTTTAAAATCTATTTTGTATGTTAAATTTTGAACAGATTTAAAGATTATTCACCATAATTTGCTGTCCTTATCCCAAAACTCCCCATGGGCTTTAAATCTTACTTGCAGTTGCAGACCCTAAAACCACGCAACACCCACAGTAAAATTCCCTTTCAAATTCGCTCAATTTGACATTTGATCCTCATACTCTGCTACCGTAATATGGATCCCCAGTTACAAAATCAAGAATCTATTAAGCACTTCTTTACCTCATACCACGGAGGCAGCTCAGCTTTCTCGTCTTTTGAGTCGATTTTCTTCCAATTAATCCAAACAATGCTTGATCCACCTATTGAAATCCCTTGGTTTTACTCCACTGCTCCATTTCATGCTACAAAATGGAGCGCTCAAAACAAACCCTTCCACCCGAGTGGTAAACTGGTGATAGCCAAAGATTTGCTGATCTTATTGATTTCATGTTCCATTCTGAGCACAGCATCAAAAAAAGTTTGCGTTGCTTGCTCCCATTGTATATGAGCTTTACAATTTTTTATGTGATTCTAGGAAGAGTGATCAATGTGAGAAAATTGAGGTTTACAAATTAGTAGAGGATATGGTTATTTATGTTATGATGTCAGCAGGGTTTATAATTATGGAAATGAGGATGTCCAATGTGATAATGGTGTGGTTTGTTTTGGGGATTTGATTCAGTTTTGGACTAGTGATCGAGGCGGGGTGAATTGCTACTCTGCAGAAAGTTTGAGGATCTTTTTTCCTCTTTTGACTGATGAAACTTGGAAGGGAATAAATGCGAGGTGTGGGATACTTGAACTTGTGCAGATTGTTCAGTGTGAAGTTTTCTTTCTGAAGCTGTACCTTTGTTTCAGTTCTGGGATGTGTACAGGGGATTATCTAAAAGATACACGAGATTAGATGGTTCAAATCATAAAGGGGTTCCGGAATTGCTGCTTTTTAGGTGACTTTTCTTCTTACTGCTTTATATCGTTGCTCATTGTTAATATGCACTATTGCAGTTTTCAAGCTAATATCAATTTTGTCATGTTTCTTTGAGGATGCTTTGTTGCTTCATGGTATTTAGTTGGTATGTTTAAACATATCAAATAGTTTTAATTGCATTTTCTTAGTGCTACATATAGTTTCTTGGAGCCTAATGAGTTTGAAGGAATCTTTTAAGTAATAGATGATTGGAAACTCGAGAAACTGTGAGCCTGTTTCTCATTTTGGGTCTAGACATTGTTTGTTGAGGAACAATTTTTTGGACACGATATTATTCTGAATGAGCTTTTAAGTATGAACCTGATGTAGTGGTTATGCATCATGTAATGTTTAGCTATGTGTTTTTATTTCAATTCTAGGGAAGCCACTCATAAATTCCTCAAGCCACGAATTGAACTCTATTTATATGAACTTAAACGGAAGTTACCTATTTACATGTTTACTTAAACTAAACTTCCTAGCTCATAAAATAGTCACAAGCAAAGTTGCATTTCTAGTTAAGTCCATTCGAAATGGTTTTCCAAACATACTCAATGTGTTGGAGAATATGATTTGACAAGTAAGGTATGAAAAGCTTAAAGCACAGGCCCTCTAGTGCTCTAAGCCCAAAGAATGAAAAACTGTGTGTGTGATCAAAGTGAAGCATACCACCATTTTAAAACATTATATATATTATTTCATTCAATAAAAAGTTTAAAAGCATGATAAAAGTTCTTAGATCATGTCCTAAGCACCATTAACATCATAAATTAATCCATATAATAAAATCAAAACAAAAAAATTACACAAGCTTATATGCTAAGCACCGATGATAGCATATTCATATGCATGTAACGGAGAATACACATAGGTGTGTGGGGTTTACCTGAAAAATCTACATAATTGAACCCAAAACCCAAGGTTGTGGTCTGATAGATACACATGACTACATTTTTGCTAAGTTGTAACATGCTTAAATAAATAAGGAATAAATTTGGAATTTAAACTAGGTAAGGATTCAATTAAACTAAACACAAAATCACACAATTCTATTACAACCAAAGATGAAAATGCAATCGAGCTATTTAACACCCCATGGTTCCATTTTAAATAGGTAAAATTTTAAACTCATTTTAAATCACTTAAAATTTGATTACTAGTTCTCTCAAATTTTGCTAATCATAATCTGGATTGTCTTCATAGATATATAAAATTGCAAAATTTGTATTACATAAAATAAAATTTATTTGATTTGATTTTGAAATATTTATTTTTAACTAGAATCTTTGGATGTTGGAATATAACAATGAAGAAATATTATTTTTTATTCGTCTTTTGCGACTGAGAGCACCTCTGAGTTTTTATGACTCTTTACCTCAAAAGTTCAAAACATATTTTGTTTATTATCTTTAAGATATAAAATACACAATTTAGGTACAATGTCTCGAAAGAATACATTGGCAAACCATACTCGAGAAAACATTGTTGAACTTCGGCTTAGGATTTAAACAAAAAACTTGGTAAAAAGATATTTTTTTACAATAATTGTTGCTTTTCTAATGTATTGTTACCTAGGTCTTTTCCTTAGAATCTTATCTCTTGTAATCCAAATTTTTGTGTTGAAAATATGTTATTATCTATATATTTACTTTTAATGTTGTTTAATTACTACTTTACATTTATAAGTGATGCGATTCTCATATCTAGTGACAAAGATAAAAAATATCTGATCCAACGTTTATAGTTGACTATATGTTGCCCCTAAACTATCTGTCATCTGATTTGCTTCGTAAATATATTGAGTGCATCAAATGCTAGTGTGACTCACTATTTTTTTCTACAGCAATTTCAATCCCCTCTCCAAAAGATGGATCTGTAGTTGAAAAATTAAGGTGCAGGTGATACAAATTATAAAAGGATATAGACAATCACAACCACCTTATTTACTACACTGCATGAATATAAAAATGGATTTAGAAGTTAAATGCATATATGATACTCGCCTAGAAAGTAATGAATTGAGTTCTTAAGTAAGTCGTCATAATTTTCCAATTGGATATGACCATTCTTCAAATGCATGGTTGAAAAATACATGTTTTATTTGAGAGTGAACAAAAAAGTCTTTGGAGTAGAAAGAAATATGTATACTGCAATATAATTTTTGTGTATGTTGTGAAAATTGTATGTGGGGATTTTATCTCAATTTATAGTGAAGATTCAAACCTTACAATTAGGCAATTGATAAGTAGATTTTGATGGCGTTTTATATTTTCATCTGACCTTCAAGAAACAATATCATTGATAACAATTTAATTTATTATTGATTACTCAACACACCACTTTCATTTCTTCATTATTATTGTACTTTAAATTTTTTGTTTTGAACCATAAGATCTAAATTTTAGATTTGAAGTAATTTACAAACTATTAGCCAATGATTTTGGAGTTTGGGAGTGGAGAAAATTATTTGATGTCATAAGTGGGAAAAAAGATTTATATTTTGGTATCCCGACAAGACATGATTTGATGAAAAAAAAAATATTATGCTTTATTTTTATTTATTTATTACATTTTTCTGGTTTCTGAGTGTAAAATTGCAAGCCCCTTCAACACGGTTGTGTTTCGTAGTTACCTCTTGTTCGTTGGATACATTTGGTGTAATAGAAAAGATAGGAGAGGTGTGCTTAAGATGATTTGCATATGCACAAGAAACCTTCAGATGCCTTAGGTAAAGGTTTGACATGTATAAAATAAAAAATTATTTAGTTCATATTAAAAAGGAGGGAAGATCTAAAATGAATTGAAACCTATATTTAAATATATATGAGAATAAATGTTTCAGTCAAGAATAGGGCGTTTTTGTTTCTCAGTTTTTGAAAACAAATAACTTTTTTTGATACATTAATTGCTATTATGCTTAAGGTTGAAAATATCGGTATCGATTTAAATATCAAGGTCTTAAGTTTCTGGAAATATTGATGAATATATCGATATCGGTAATTTAAAAAATTATAAAAATTTAACAAGAAACATATAATACATATTTAACAAAAGGATTTGAATAAATTTTACAGTTATGATAAGATTATGTATATACACTATTTTTTTGTGTTTTTTTTTTTTTTCGAAGTTCATCGATATTTTCTCGATATTTAGTTTAATTTATGAAAAAAAATATGTGAACTTTATATTATAGATTTATATTTTACCGATATTTTTATTTTTAATAGATATTATGGAATATTATTTCTATCCAATATCGATATAGATGATTACGAAAAATGGATATATCAGAGTATTTTCATCATTAATTATGCTACATTTAGTGGTGATAAATTAGATTTCTATATGAGTAATCTCTACGGATGAATAATCATTTATGGATGAGATTGTCATTAATGCTATTTTTTTTGGGTTAGGTAAAAATATGAAATCGCTGCTAGAATCTAACTCATCGATTGTCAAATGGCAAGTGTCGGCTCTTTATAAATTGAGATAGAACCCTATACACAACATTCATAACTCACAAATTTTATACATATTTCTTTCTATTTCTTAGCGTTGTTTACAATCATTTAACATGGCTGCTATAGTTATGCATTTGTCGAATGGTCATGACCGATCGGAAAATTATTACGGTTTGCTCAAGAACTCGATGCGTTACTTTCTAAGCAAGTATCCGGAAAGTGTTTTTAGATTATCAGATTTGATTTCTGAATTTAATGGGATAATTCTAGATTTGGAAGAACCGCCTCTTGAAATTGTGTTGTTTTATGGTGCTATTGCATATCACAATTGTAATCCAAATGTTTTGTCACCCCAAGCAAAACTTATATTTGCTTCGGAATTGTTTGAATTTTTAAATTCTTGTTTAAATTCAAGCAATGTTGTAAAAAAAGTGGCTATGATTGCTCCTGTCCTTTATATTTTGTATCACCTGTATCATAATTTTTCATCTAGAGATCCATCATTTAGAAAGGAGATTGAAAATATTGTAGAGAAATTAGTGTCTCACATTAACATTTGTTGTGCTCAATGTATTGATGAAACAAATCCGATGATAGATTGTTTAGGTGCATACATATTGGATTTAGTTAGGGTTTGGACGGTGGATCTGGTCGAGATCAGAAATAAAGGTAATGTTTTGGCATCTTTCTTTCCTATTCTGGATAATGAGTTTCAAGAGGAAGTCACTATGTCTATGGGGTACCTGGTTGGAATTGTTATGAATGAAGCCCTTTTATTGAGGTTGTGTTTGAAAATATCTCCTGGAGTTGATAAAGAAGTCTTGCAGCAAGATATGCTAAATTTGGCTATTCAGACAATTAAGGGTTTTCAGAATTTCTACTTTCTAGGTAATTGCTTTTTAATTATTTATTTTTTTAATTTTTATGTTAAATGTAGGTTCTAGGTGACTGCTTTTTAATTATTATCATCTTTTTGTAAAAAAAATTTGCTGTTCAGTATAGGTTCTTCTAGGCACGCTTTGATCCCTAATTTTGAATTTGTTTTGATAGCACACCATCATTTCTCTCACATTTTTGTTGACTGAGATTAGCACGACATAACTTTTGCGTGTTTGTAGATTTGAGCAAGTACAAGTGGTTGAATTGATTTGGTGCATATATTGTCTACAAGACAATGTAAAATCACTTTGTGCAGATTCTGCGTCAATAGACAATTGTGACCTGGTGTCAAATTTCTTTGTTACTTAATTACATTTAAGGGTTGCGCCATAAATGTGCTGATAAAAATGTCAAGTTTATGCTTCGTTTTATATATTCATGATAAAAACAGCATTCCTCCTGGTAGTTGAAATTCCATGTATTAGAATAACTTTTTTGATATGTTATTATCTGATGGGATGTTACTCCTCACCAGATATGCTCCTCAAAATGCTGTTGGAGCCCAGCTTGTCTGTTGCAGCCTCATTGGTATGCCAATCCATCATTTCAAACAGTTTGAATTTTGTATGACATTTAGATACATTCAAGATGTTAAATTTAGCATTGGTATGTTTGGTTTAAAGGATAATATTATCTATTCAATGTTTAGGCGGGATAATTTTATCGAATGTTTTAAAAAACTAATTCGGGATGAAACTATGTTTATAATTGCTGCAGAGTTCTGATGATGCAGTGCTTTTACGAAAAGCATTGTATGATGCTGTTATTTTGGTCAACTACTCATTTTATCCTGGGAGATGGGCTCACTCAGATTCTATTACACACCCAAAGAACTTATCTCTGGTGTGGTTGCTTGCTGCTGACCGTGCTATTCAGTTTGCCAGGTATGGGACAAGTACTTTGGTCACTACATGTAGTGCTGAACTATCTCTGTGATATATTTATGTGGAATTTTCCGACTACAGGTCTATAACAGATGAAGAAAGGGCTGGTGCTTACCTTAATGCTTATCATCATTCTCAAATGGTGACCGAGTTAATTAAGTGGGTGGATAGCCAAATTGGAACAGTGCACCCAAGAAATAGACCTGAAATCTCCACTCCGAGAGACCTTATAAGTGAGTTGTTTTTAAATTAATCTCATTTTTCAAATTTAATACAGCTTGATCCTTCATGGGAACTAGGTTATACATTTTAATTAACACGGGAAATGTAGAGGTTAAACTGGAGCTGCTGTAGCTTGATCTATTAATTTATTGGCAATTCATGTATTAGAAAATACTTTGTGCATTTTGAGAACTAAATTTGCTGAAAACCCCAATTTTCTTTATGTGAATTTCGCCTTCATCTCAAAATACGAATGATGACACGCAAATTTGCTAAAATTGAAAAAATTTGCCGTCTTATATATGTGGAGGACCCAAAATGGCACTCCCTTAATTACTTATTTCAATTGTAGAACCTGTAATGTATGACTAAAAGTTACGATTTGCAGATTGGTTACTATCCCTTGAAGATCATGGGCTCCGAGTATTCGATCATAGCATGTCATTGCTGTGTGCAAAAGCATTGTCTTGCTTGGAGAATGAGCCACCTCAAGTTAGCCCCAATCAGAGCAGGTTTGATCTCAACGTGCTGCCATGCGTGGAGTATGAGCCACCTCAAGTAAGCCTCCAAACAGAGAATCTCAATCAGAGTAGGTTTGATCTCAACGTCTGCATTCACGAGGATCAAGATATGGATGGTGAGTTAATCAACGGACTTCCGGGTGATCCTTGTTTGAATTTGGAAAAGAATGGTGGTAAAAAACGCAAAGTGGCTTTGAGTGGCGCAGGGGAATTGCCGAACAAGCAAATCAAGCTCGATCTTTTTGGGTATACCGTCTAGGACTTTTCACCTCTTAAGATTGATGATGGATCCCGCAGTGAGATTCCGGTGATCACCATTTACTCTGATGATGAGATGGATGTAGATAAACGATGAGGAAATTGAGCTATAAGATGATTATCAACTTGGAAGAATTCTCTCATTGCTATGAAAAGGACCATTAATTAGCAGGATCAATTGTATTTGGATATTCTTGAAATGATAGGGTGATTCACGTTTTCTTTCTAATCCGTCCATATGGTTTTCCTTTGATTTCAAATTTATTTGCATTTTAAATAAGAATTTGGTGATACTAATGTTAGATGATAAAGTATTATATAAATTAATTTCATGATATAAATTACTTTGTATTTATATTTATGAATTTAATTTTTTTGTCCTGTTACAACTTTCCCACAATAAATAATTTGATCCTAAAAGTAGATGTGTGCACATAAGTCTGCAAAAGTATATATTTTCCACTATTTTTATTGACTTGTACCTGTATCCATTTAAATATTCGGATCATACACTATAAAAAGTAAATGAACTGAAGCTCGTTAAATATATGGCTAATATAAGTAGGTGTTATGTGAAAGTGGTTCATTAACTATTTTTTAACAAGACAGAAAATAATAATAATAAATATAAATTTTATATCACAAACTGGTTTATATCATGAAAATAATTTATATAATATTTTACCGGCTAATATATGGTTTTTTTACATTTTTTTTTTCATAAACTATGTGATTCTTGATTTCTTTTTAAAATATAATGCGTGGCTAGGTTGGGTTATGTAAGTATTATTTTGTTATTTTTTCGAAAATATTTGAGAAATAATTTGTTGCCTATAACTCCCACTCCCACATTAGTTTAATGAGTGCTTGAGTTGAAATTTAGGAGAGTGAGATGATGGGTTATGGGCCTTTCGAATTAGTCCGTTTTCACCATCATATTTATTAAATACCACACTTACTTAATCAGTTTATCTTATTTTATGTAATTACTTGATATACCCACTAAATATAATAACTCTATTTTTGTTATTTAAAAAGAATTGATATACCCATTCAAAAATTATTCATGTTCTATTTTTTTTTTTTTACTTTATCTCACACTATAATTCTCGAAACATATATCTAATTTATTAATAAAAATTTAATGTGACTTCCAAAAACCTGATACAAATAAATTAATTCTTGTTCTATGATTTCGGATTATATAACCGTGTCATTAAATAAATAAAAATTTGACCATTATAAAATAACTAACTGATTTCGTTTTTTATTTTTTTATCCGTTGTTGACAATGAAAAATTTTCTTTAAACTTAAAGGGATATGTGAAATTTAGTCATTTATTTAATTTTTCTCTCTTAGGCTGAATTCAGGTTCTAAAATTATAAAAAAAAAATTTGGCGCATATCTAAGTGCAAAAATACAGATAGGTAAGAAATCTATTAATTTACGTAATCAACAAATTGGTTTTCAGTATCTCCCTTTACATCTATTTCTAAATTTTTATTCCTAATTTCGAAGCACTAACAAAACTATACTAATTTGTATTCGAGTCCATGTGACAGTTTCCAAATTTCATATTTAATTTATTAATTTTCTTGTTAATTTGAATTTAATAATACTTATTCTAATCTAATTAAGGTAAAGTAATAATTATATCTTAAGCACGAGTTAAGGTCGATTCATTATTTCATAAGAGAAGTCAATGACAATTCCCTTACTCTTCCCTTCCGCGGAGACGCTTCCATCTATTTGTTTATTTTGTTTTATTAAATAAGTGGTATCGATAGCTTCAAAGAAAAAATATCATATATAGAAGAACCACTCGACGCGGCCATAGCCAGTCCCTTTGCCTTTGCCAGAGCCAATCGGTGAAGATGCAGCGGCTAGATCCATTTACGGCATAGCTTTTATCCATTCAGCGTAAACCCCTATTCTGCCCCAGAGGCAACAACTTACACAACTGACTTTGCTGCCGAAGCATCAGAGCCCATTATAGTTAATAGTTATAGGAAGAAACTATTCATCTGGCACTTAGCCTCCCTCATCACTAATGGTTGACTCTCCTCCTTCTACCTAATGGGACGAAAGTCTTCCTCTCTTAGGAAAAGAAACCTATTCATATCATACCCATCCATCAATGAATGCTGTTTAACCGGCTGAATTAGAGGAGGAAAAGATGAAGCTAATCAACGACGGCAAACAAATTCAATATATAAGGAAATAAGTCCCAATATCCTAGAATTCAAGGAAAGTGACATTTCTTTCTGGTTGGTGATTCCTTCTTTCGTAACATGTCTCTCTGGTACTCATTCTTTCCTTTCTGGGTATGATATGATCATAAATAGTAGATAAAATCAATCATTAAAAATATTCTTTTATTATAGAAAGAAATTTATTGCCTTTTTTTTTCTAATTAATTCAAATTTATCTAAATTCTAATTAAGGTAAAATAATAATTATGTCTCAATCCCTTAATATCCATTCGTACGAGATAAAGATCAATTAGACAAAATTTTCTTTTAGAAAGAAAATTATTGTGCGATTATAAAATTGATTAATTATTCTTTAATTTTTTCTTTAAAATGTAGTTTCAATTTAACATTAAGTAATAAATTGATGCACTTTTATAATGCACTAATAGAATATGATGGAATTGCTCCTGGTAAGAATTCCAGATTTGTCACAATAAATTCAGAATTAGTCTTGTTTCAACGTATGAGACAACTAACTAAAATATAAATTGAGCATATTTATTATTATTTAAATAGGGAGTGCGTGTTAATTTGTATAGTCTCATATAATGAGACGGTCTCATATAAGTTTTTGTCATAAATTCAATATCGTTGCGTAATCTATTCGAACGGTTTATATTCCGCAAAACTACAATATAAATGTTTACCTTCCATAGAAAAATTCGGTCAAATGAGTCTCGAGGCGAATTGGATTTGTTTAACAAATAATCTACCAATCTAAAGACGGGTCCTAGTATTAGGCGAACCCACCCCAGATTTGCCCCGTATATATACATTATATATATGGAAATAAGACTATTAATTAATATATATTATAATATTAGATTATATATACTCATGAAGTCACAAACATAAGCTATAAAACCGTGACTCAATAAATTTTTCTATCATTTAAAAATTTGGATTTAATATTGAAACTTGCAATTAACTATTTTACATATTTATTGTTGGTTAAATTGTTCAAATGTATATTGATGTTATATTTTAAAATTTATGATATTTTGTCTAATGTATTCTTTATATGTGTAAAAAAAAAAGGAATATAGGTAGGTCGGTGAGAGTAAAACCCGCTAGGTTCGCGGGACAGAGTGAATCCGGGTCCAAATATTTTTTGATGGGGCAAATTCTAAAATAGGCCAAATCCGTCTCAAATATGTTCCCTTGTCATCCTTACTTATGATTTTGAAAATTCGAGTTCACCGTGAACTCGAGTTCATACAAATTTTTGTCTAGCATATATGCTTTTTTAATAACATTTTGTGTAATTTTAAAAAAATGCACTTGAATTGCCAATGCACCTCATACTTACAAGACTAATGCATTGTTATATTGTATTATTTAATTAATGTATATTCGACTATCATAATAATAAGATTTTGGAAATAATCACAATAATAGACATTTTAATCACAATAATTAATTATTATTATTATTTAGAGATGTGTTTCTTTTATAAATATATTTCAATTTATTTTACTCATTCTTAAACTTCATTTTATTTACCTATTTCAAAAAATTTCCCTATCAATACTCCCTCTACCGTTCCCGTTTCCTTCTCATTTACATTTATTTTTACAAATTTCCCTATTTTATTACATTCCCTCTTATTCCTAATTCTAAAAATTCGTTTTCTATTTTTCATATTTTCTTGCCAATACTCCCTCCCTCTCTGTATTTTAGAAAAAAGTATTTTATTTCTTTAATTAATCTTTTTTACTACTTTATCTGTTCATAATATAAAAAAAAAAAAACTGACTTTTCTTATTTATTCATCCACCAATATATACAGATCCATGTTATAAAAATAATACTACTTTCGTCTCACAAAAGTTTGCATATTTTCCTTTTTAGTTTGTTCCACAAAAATTTGCATACTCCCAAAATGAAAATATTCCTTTAAATCTCCACCTTTAAAATTTTTATTTCACAATCTCCACCATACACATTTTACTCATTATATTTTTTCTTAAAACCTGTGCCTAGGAAAATACCGCAAACTTTCCTGGGACGGAGGTAGTAGCTTTATTATCACCTTCTAACCAATATTAGTTACATATATATCATCTCATTAACTTCACATGGCCTCCTCATTTTACAATCAGATCCCATTCACCCTCACTTTCACTCTTTCTCAAAACCGGTCACTATCAGTATATTTCCTTCTCTCTCAAAATTGCCCACCCAAATGTCATTCTCCCTCTCAAAATCGGTCCCCGTGGGGTTTGAAGGCATAGATCTAGGTTTACCAATGCTTTGAGAGATTTGAAGACATAGATCTGAGTCTACCAATGCTTTGAGAGGTTTGAAGGCACAAATTAACGATGGCGATATGAAGTTTGACAACAACACTTGCGATCTGAAGGCCAATAAAAGAAGCAGCTTATCAGAGACGTTATCCACCACATCAAGTACTGCCATCAGATCTATACAGATCTGAGATCTATACAGATCTGGTGGATCATTCAAGATAGAGGCTGAAAAAGCAACTAAAGTTGTCTTCGGGCTACAACCGGTCATGTATTGAATCCATTTTCAATTATTTTTATTTTATCTACTTTATGAATTATTTTATTATTTTTTCTTAAAATGCAAGTCCAAATAAAAAATGAGAATATATTTCATAAATCGAGGGAGTACATTAAAAAAAATTCATTTTTTGTTACATTACCTACAACTTCCTACTTCAAATTTTCTTTGTTCCTGACATTTCCTCTCATTTTTTATTTCAAAATTTTCTTCTCATGACAATCCATCTAACTTTTTATTTCAAAAATTTTCATTCCTACTTATTCCCTCTCTTTATTTCAAAATTTCCATTTTATTGTTAAGATTTGTTAATCCGATTATTTCCCACTAAAAAAAAAAACCTAGAATAGTGTTCTTTTTGGGATTTAGAAAGAGATTTTCTAGTCCTAAACCGACATTCCTATATAAATAATCTATAAAAATTATCAATTAATTATAATTATATTATTCACTTCATTCATTATTTATTCTACTCTCATTTTTTCTATTTTATTATTAAATATCAACAATTATTTTTTAATTATTTATAAAAAATAAATATTATAAAATTGTAAAAAATTTCAAGTGTCAAATATTTGATAAAAAAAATTTAAATATTAATTTATAAAATGAAAAAGAAGTTTATATCAATAACCAATAAAAATTACTCCTCTAAATTGTACTACGATTCTTCAAACATATTGATTTGGGCCCAAGGCCCATATAATAGACGCAATCGGGAACTGGGATGACTAAATTCAAAATATTGGTCCTTTGAAAGAGACCACCGAAACAGAAAATTTTTGTTCGTTTAATTAGGGGTTTTTTCAACACTTTCCCCCCGTTTTTCTCAATTGAATAAAATTGTCCGTTTCAAGCCTGCGACTGCTGAAAATTTGTTGTGGAAAAAGGTATCTGCAGTGAATGAGTCTGTTTCTGGAAATTTGTTGTGAAAGAGCTTGGGGGCAACGGCTTCAACTCTTCGGAGGTATTCCATCGTTTGCTGATATGTAAAATTTCTACATTCTAGTAATTTGGTGAATTTTTGTATAGATTCATTTGATTCAGATGTTTAGATCAAGATCATTTCAGTTATTGGTGATGCTGATGTAACTATTCCTGCAAAGATGAGGGTGTCATATATATATATATATATATATCATTGATTCATTAAATGTTAAGCCGACTTGCAACCACTTCTTGTTCAGAGACTGAGTTATTTTATTTTTTTAACTCCAGGTTCATGATTCTGGGATGTGCTGATTTTTCAGATGCTCAGGACATGCACCCCGTGCAGGTATGCTGATAATTTAGCTTTTTGGCGGGATTATATTTTGAATTGTTTACTTAATCAACTTAGTTGATCTTCTTAGGAGTGGGACCTAAGGGAATCATCTAAATTGAGTTTTGTAGTACCGGACAAGGTGAAGTTACACGTCCTCAATATTGTTTAGCATCTCATACTGTGTTGTGTGATGAATTAGTTGTGGTTTTTATTTAAAATCATATACTGTGTTGAATGATCAATTAATTGTGGTTTTAATTTGAAAATGGCAACCAAGTGAAGATATAATTTTTTGAATGAGGTAGGTCTATTTTGTTGTCATTCTTGATTTCTGACATTTTATTAACAATCAGCAGATATTCGAGATTTTGGAGTGTTGGTATCTGCACTGAATGAGGCTGATATTCTTACTCATAGGGTCGACCAATGTTTAGCCACTATAATTTTCTGTTGTTATCCCAAAACTTCCCTCTGTTCCATGTCTTCATAGGTTTCAAATCTTATTTGCATCGCTTAAAAACCCATCAATTCCCTTTGAAATTCGCCCAATTCAGCATTTGATCCTCACATCTGCTGCCATTTCAACCAATATGAATCCCCAGTTACAAAATCAAGAATCCATTAAGCACTTCTTAACCTCATACCACAGAGGCAGCTCAGATTTCTCGTCTTTTGGGTCGATTTTCTTCCGATTGATCCAAACAATGCTTGATCCACCTATTGAATTCACTTGGTTTTACTCTGCTGTTACATTTCATGCTGCAAAATCTAGCGCACAGAACAACCTTTCCACCAGAGTGCTAATAGCCAAAGATTTACTGAACTTATTGATTTCGTGTTTTAATCTGAGCACAGCATCAAAAAAGATTGCATTGCTTGCTCCCATTGTATATGAACATTACAATATTGTATGTGATACTAGTAAGACTGATCTGTGTGAGGAAATGGAGGTTTACAAATTGGTAGATGATATGGTTAGTTATGTTATGATGTCGGCTGGGGTTTATAATTATGGAAATGAGGATGTTGAATGTGATAATGGCGTGGTTTGTTTTGAGGATTTGATTCAGGTTTGGACTAGTGATCGAGGTGGGGTGAATTTCAATTCTGCAGAAAGATTGAGGATCTTTTTTCCTCTTTTGACAGATGAAACTTGAAAGGGAATGAATGCAAGGTGTGGGATACCTGAGCTTGTCGGGATTGTTCAGTGTGAAGTTTTCTTTCTGAAGCTGTACCTATATATCAGTTCTTGGATGTGTACAGGGGATTATCTGAAAGATACACAAGATCAGATGGTTCAAATCATAAAGGGGTTCCGGAGTTGATGCTTTCAGGTGACTTTTCTTACTGCTTTATATTGTTGCTCATTGTTGATATGCACCATGGTAACAAACTGTTTCCATTATGTTTTCTAGCTAATATCAATTGTGTCATGCTTCTTTGAGGATGCATTGTTGCTTCATGGTATTTAATTGGTAATTTCCTTTGTTTTAACATATCAAATTTTTTTATGCATTTCTCTTAATGGCAGAAAAGTGCTTTTTGCCGTCGCAGCAAGAGGTGATATATATAGTTTTCTAGGAGCCTAATACTTACCTGTATGAGTGAGAGTTTAAAGGAATATTATAAGTAATGGATGATTGGAAGCTCAAGAAATTGTGAGCATATTTCTCATTTTGGTCTAGACACTTACACCCTGTTTGCCCGTGTAAGAACAATTTTTGACAAAATATTATTCTGAATATGCTTTTAAGTATGTACATTTATATGGTGGTTATGAGTTATGTTTAGGAATGCGTTTTAATGTCCATTCTAGGGAAGTCATTCATAAATTCCAAATGCCACAAATTGAACTCTATTTAAATGAACTTAAAAGGAAGTTACCTGTTTACATATTCACCTAAAATAGACTGCGTAACTCCTAAACTAACCACAACAAAGTTGCATGTCTAGTTAAGTCCATTCGAAATGGTTTTGCAAACATACTGGATGCATTATAGAATATGATTTGATAAGTAAGGTAGTCAATAGCTTAAAGCACATGCCCCCTATTCCTTTAAGCCCAAAGCATGAAAAAAAAAAATGTTGCATGATCTAAGTGAAGCATACCATGTCCCATCACTAACATCATAAATTAATCCATATACTGAAAAAAAAAATTACATAAACACTTGGGGCTGTGTTTTTTACATGAAAAATCTAGATAATTGAACCCAAAACAAATAATGTTGACAAGTGCATAAAATTGCACACTTTAGCTTATGAAGCGCTTCATGCGCTTTAGGTGCATTTCACTTGCATTGCCGCAATACACAAGGCTGAGGATTCTCACTATTCTTGCTTTTGACTACATTTTTGCTAAGTAGTAACATTCTAAAAAAAACATGGAATAAATTTTGCATTTATATTAGGTAAGGATTCATTTAAACTTAGCACAAAATCACACACTTCCATTTGGTACAACCAAGGATGAAAATTCAACCAAGCAATTTAACACACCTTTGTTCCTTTTTAAAATTATTTTTAAGTCGGTAAAATTTTAATATCATTTTAAGACATTCGAACCTTGATCACTAGTTCTCTCAGATTTTGTTAATTGTAATCCAAATTTTCTTCATAGATATATTGGTTTCATATTGTATAACATAAATTAAAATAAAATTATTCACTTATTTTGAATTTTTTTTTTTAATAAATACATTTGATTGTAGGAATATAACTAAGGTGAAATGTTTGATATAAATTTATTATTAGTTAATAAATAAATTTAACAAAAATGACTAATGAATTCATAAATGTTTCATTAAAAATTACATTTTTTTATTTATAGGTGAGAATGCAATATAATATAATTTGTTGGTCTACCTTAAGCATAAAATAATACTTTTACGGCGTAAAATATAATCTAACAGGCTGAAATGTAATACTTGTGTAAAAAAGTATTACTATAAGTTTTTCTACCTTAATATAGAGTAATTCAGTTACGGTGTAAGCATATTACTTTGTAATAGGTGGAGAAGCGTCTGAGGCGTTGGCTACATGGGCTCTACGTATTGCGCTTGTCAAAGATAGATGTTGACCCTTTACTTCTTAACATATTTCGTTTACTATTTTTAAGATGTAATTACACGATTTAGGCACAATATTTCAAAGAAAACACCAACAAACCATACTCAAGAAAACATTGCTGAACTTTGGCCTACGGTTTATACAAAATACTTGGTAAAAGGATATTGTACAACAATCCGCTTTTATCTTGTGCTATTGGCTAGGTTTTTCCCATTGAATCTTATCTCTCTTTTAGTAGTTACCCAAAGTTTTGAACTAAAATTGTATTACTATTTATATTCAATTTTAATGTTGTATAATTAATGATATGCATTTATAGGTGATGCAATTCTCATTATCTAGTGACGAAGACGAAATATTTGATTCCGCATGTAAAGTTGACCAAAATGCTTTGATAACCAATGATGGTGCTAAAATCTAATAAACACGTGTTGTTAAACTATCTGTCATCTAATTTGTTTTTTAAATATAGTGAGCACAACAAATGTTAACGTGACTCTCTATTTCCTCCACACTTGCTGATCCCGGATAGGAAAGAAAGATGCCAAAACATCAACTTTATTGTTGATCCCGACTAGATCCACCTTCCAAACCCTTGCTAAATCTAATATGTATGCCCCTAAACAATCTATCATCGAATTTGTTTCATCAATACATTGAGCACAACAAATGCTAATGTGAGACACTATTTTCACCACAATAATTTCAATCTCCTTTCTAAATGATGGATCTCTAGCTAAAAAATTATGATGCATGTGATACAAAATATAACGGACGGGAACAATCATAGTCATCTTTTTTACAACATTGATTGAATATAAATAAGAAATTAAAAGTTCCAACAAATTCTTTAGCAAACATAAATTTTGCTTGGGGTGATAAAATGTATGGATAATTGTTGTGAATTATAATAGCGCCACCAAAACAAATGATTCAAAAGACTGAATTTTTCGAATCTAGAATCACCCTATAAAATATTGAAATCAATACATGGTTGAAGCATACATGTTTATTTGAGAGTGAACCAAAAAGACTTTGGAGTAGAAAGAAATATGTATAGTTCAATATAATTTTTATGCTATGATAATTGTGTGTAGGATTTTTTATCACAATTTTGTAGTGAAGAGCCAATCCTTATCATTAGGCAATTAATCAATAGACACCGAGGGTGTAGAAGTCGGATATCGGTAATGGAGAGGTTTTGCGCTAGGCGGCCTCCTTTTCTTAAAAATACAAATTTAGGGCCACCTAGGATTGTCTAGAGGGTGCTTAGGGCCGTCTAGGCCAGTAAATACCTAGAATTGCCAATTTTGCAGAAACCGGATCGGCAAGTCGCCTTGGCCGATTTCTGCACCACTGATAGACACTGACGATATTTAATAGTTTCACCTAACCTTCAAAAAAACATTATCTTTGATGACAATCTAGTTTATTATTGATTACTTAACCATCCACTTTCATTACTTCATTATTGTTGAAATTTAGATTTTTGGTTAAACCTTAAGATCTAAATTATAAGTTTGAAGTAATCTACAAATTTTTAGCCAAGAATGGAGTCGGGTAAGAGAGATACATTTTTAATGTCATAAGTGGGAAAACAAATTGATATTTTGATATCTTGAAAAGATGATTTGATTAAAAATATAAATTTGCTCTTTTTTTATTTATTCATTACAATTTTCTTATTTTAGAGATTAAAATGGCAAATCATATCACGGCTGTGTGAGTGTGCATATGCTTGTGTAGATTTTCCATAGTTACCTCTTGGTCATTGGACATATTTGGTGCGATAGACAAGATCGAGAGTGTGATGAAGAATAATTGAGAATGTGCACAAAAAATCTTCAAATTTCTTTAGGTATGACATGTATAACATAAGTAATTGTTTAGCTCAAATTAAAAAGGAGAAAAGACCTAAAATGTATTCGAGCTTATATTTAAATATAAATGGGAAAAAATATTTCAATTGAGAATGAAATTTGATCTATATAGCTGTAAAACTTTGTAGTTTTTCTTATTATAGTAAATCACCAAATAGGATGGGCTTTTTTCCCAACTTTTAAAAAATCAATAACTTATTTGGAACTTTAATTGCTATTAAGATGCATTTAATGGTGAAAGTTCACGAATCCCCTGAATAATCATGAATAGATGAGATTGTCATTAATGGTATTGTATTATTAGGGTTAGGTGAAAATATGAAACCGTCGCAAGAATCTTACTCATCCATCTCTCTATAAATTGAGATAGAACCTTTCACACAATCATCATAACTCACAAATATTATACAGAGCTATACATATTTCTTTCTATTCCCAAACCTAGTTCACCATCATTAAACATGGGTGTTTCAGCCTTGTGTTTGTCTAATAGTCATAAACAACCAAAAAATTATGACAGCTTACTTAAGAACTCCATCCGTTACTTTCTAGGAAAGTATCCGAAAAGCACTCATAGATTATTCCATTTGATTTCTATATTTCATGGGATGATTTTAGATTTGGAAGATCCGCCTCTTTAAATCATGTGATTTTATAGCTCTATTGCATATCACAACGGTAACCGAAAAGCTATGCCACCCCAATCATGTGGGTTTATGTTTGCTAGGGAATTGTTGGAACTTCTAAATTCATGTTCATATTTAAGTAGTGTAGTAAAAGAGGTGGCTGTAATTGCTCCCGTCTTTTATCTTTTGTATCATTTGCATCATAATTTTTTAGCTAGAGATTCATCATTTAGAGAGGATATTGAAATTGTTGTGGAGGAAATAGTGAATCACATTAGCATTTGTTGTGCTCAATGTATTTATGAAGCAAATCCGGTGACTGATTGTTTACGGGCATACATATTGGATTTAGTAAGGGTTTGGAGAGTGGATCCTGTCAGGATCAGCAATAAAGTTGATGTTTTGACATCTTTCTTTCTTATCCTGGATAATGAGTTTCAACATGAAGTCACTATGTCTATAAGGGGCACCTGGTTGGAGTTGTGATGAATGAAGCCCTTTTATTGAGGTTGTGTTTGAAAATATCTACTGGAGTTGATAAAGAAGTCTTGCAGCAAGATATGCTTAAATTTGGCTATTCAGACAATTAAGGGTTTTCGGAATTTCTACTTTCCAGGTAACAACTTTTTAATTTTCTTTTTAAAATTTTTCTGTTCAATGTAGGTTCTAGGTGATTGCTTTTTAATATATATTTTTTTTGCTGTTCAATTTAGGTTCTCGAGTCAAGCTTAGATCCCTAATTTTGAATTGGTTTTGATAGCACACCATCATTTCTCTCATGTTTTTGTTGTAACACGACATAACTTTTGCGTGTTTATAGATTTGAGCAACTACAAGTGGTTGAATTGATTTGGTTCATTTCATTGTCTACAAGATTATATAAAAACACTTTGTGCAGATTCTGCGTCAATTGGCAGTTGTGACCTTGTGTTAAATTCCTCCATTACTTTTATGGGTACTCCATAAATGTGGTGTTAAAGATGTCAAGTTTATGCTTGGTTTTATATATTTGTGATAAAAATAGCATTCCTCTTGGTAGTTAAAATTCCATGTATTAGAATAACTTTTATTTGATGTGTTATTATCTGATGGGATGTTGCTACTCACCAGATATGCTCCACAAAATGCTGTTGGAGCCCAGCTTGCCTGTTGCAGCCTCATTGGTATGTATATCCATCATTTCAAACAGTTTGAATTTTGTATGACGTTTAGATATATTCAAGATGTTAAATTTAGCATTTCACTTCATTTGGAGATGAGTTCTTTCTGGGATTTATTCAAGTCCTTGATTTTGGGATAGTATAAGTAATATGTGGTAATTGACTAACATAAATCTCTATGCTCATTAAACTAAGTTTATAATGGCTGCAGAGTTCTGATGATGCAGTGCTTTTACGAAAAGCATTGTATGATGCTGTTATTTTGGTCAACTACTCATTTTATTCTGGGAGATGGGCTCACTCATATTCTATTACACACCCAAAGAAGTTATCTCTGGTATGGTTGCTTGCTGCTGACCGTGCTATTCAGTTTGCCAGGTATGGGACAAGTACTTTGGTCACTGCACATAGTGCTGAACTATCTTTGTGATATATTTATGTGAAATTTTCCGAGTACAGGTCTATAAGAGATGAAGAAAAGGCTGGTGCTTACCTTAATGCTTATCATCATTCTCAAATGGTGACCGAGGTAATTAAGTGGGTGGATAGCCAAATTGGAATGGGCCACCCAAGAAAGAGACATGAAGTCACCACTCCGAGAGGCCTTATAAGTGAGTCGTTTTTCACTTAAATCTCATTTTTCAAAATTACTACAGCTTGATCCTTGATGGGAACTAGGTGATACATTTTAAACTGGAGCTGCTGTAGCTTGATTTATTAAGTTGTGGGCAGGGCAATTCATGTATTAGAATATATTTTGTGCCTTTTGAGAACTTAATTTGCGGAAAATCCCGATTTTCTTTATGTGAATTTCGCTTTCATCTCAAAATGCGAATGCTGGTTCACATGTAAATTTCTGCCTAAACTGAAAAAATTGCCTGTGTAATATATGTGGAGGACCCAAAATGGCACTCCCTTTATTACTTATTTCAAAATTAGAACCTGTAATGTATGACTAAAAGTTACGATTTGCAGATTGGTCTCTAGCCCTTGAAGATCATGGGCTCCGAGTATTCGATCATAGCATGTCATTGCTGCGTGGAGAATGAGCCACCTCAAGTTAGCCTCATTCAGAGTAGGTTTGATCTCAACGTGCTGGCATGCATGGAGAATGAGCCACCTCAAGTTAGCCTCCAAACACAGAATCTCAATCACAGTAGGTTTGATCTCAATGTCTGCATTCACGAAGTTCAAGCTATGGATGTCGAGTTAATCAGTGGACTTCCGTGTGATTTCTGTTTGAATTTGGAAAAGAATGGAGGTAAAAAATGCAAAGAGGCTTTGAGTGGCACGCACAGGGGAATCGCCAAACAAGCAAATCAAGCTCGATCTTTTTGGGTATACCGTTGAGGAGTTTTCACGTCTTAAGAGTGATGATGGATCCTGTCGTGAGATTCCGGTGATCACCATTTACTCTGATGATGAGATGGATGTAGATAAACGATGTGGAAATTGAGCTATAAGATGATCATCAACTAGGAAGAATCTGGCCTTGTTCGTTCTTTTGTTCAAATTCTGTCATTGCTATGAAAAGGGCCGTTAGTTAGTAGGATCAATTGTATTTGGATACTTCTTGAAATGATAGGGCGATTCACGTTTCCTTTCTACTCTGTCCTTATGGTTTTCCTTTGATTTCAAGTTTATTGGCATTTTAACTAATAATTTGGTGATACTATTGTTAGATAATTTGATCCTATAGTAGATGTGTGCACATAAGTCTGCAAAAGTATATAGTTTACACTATTTTTATTGACTTGTATCTTTATCCATTTAAACATTTGGATCATACACTATAAAATATAAATGAATTGAAGTTCCTTAAATTTATGTCTAATATACATCTTCCGTCCCAACTTTTTTTTTTTTTTTATAACTTTTGTTTTGGAATGTTGCAATTCTTTTTTCATATCTTAGAAAAAAAAGTAATTTACACTTACAAAAGTTAGTAAAATACATTTTTTATATTTTATTATTTAATTTCACACTCACAAACTCAATATCTTTCTTAATTTGTGTGCCAAAGTCTTTTGGAAAAAAGACTTGGGACAGCGGTAATATGATTCTTTTACATAATAAATTTTGTTTATCATAAACTAATTTTTTTCTTGATTTCTTTTTAAAATATAATGTGTTGCTTGACTGCATTATGTAATTACGTATCTTTGAGTATGTGTGAGGTATTATTTTGTTACTTGTTCGAAAATATAATAATTATTTGAGAAGTAATTTGTTGTTTAAAATTCCCAAATTGGTCTAATAATAAAGCTTGAAATATAGGAGTATGGAATGATGGATTGTGGATCTCTCGAATTACACATTTATTAAATACACTGCTTACTTAATCAATTCATTTTATTTTAAGTAATTACTTGATATACCCACTGTTTATTCCCAAAAGTTATAGTGGATTTATTAGGAAAGATAATAATAATATTAAAGAAGAGAAAATAAGTCATCGATTTGTCTAGCCACTTGTTTTGGGCTAAGATTTAATATACTCCGTCTTATATATATAATGAGTAATAATATGGTGTACCTACAAGAGAATAATAATGGCGGCTCCTTTTTTTCTATCTAGAGTTCTATCTATAATGACTAAAACTAAGCCATAATTGTACACGTATTTGTATGTCGTGTATTTTAAAGATCGAGGGTGGAAAGACAACTTCCTTTGTTTAACTTCTCCAGTTAAATTCATAGGCATATGTCTTATCCATCATGGTAACTGAATTACAGTAGAGATACAGGATCAAACCAATATCTTGTATCCTAGAACAATTCATCCCCTGGGACCTATGCCCTCTCGTGTCTTCTGATAGATCACCTGATTTTCGATGTCCTGACTATCTTGCCCTTGGTCCTGAGTCTATCTCAAGATTAGTGTTTCCTCCTTCAGGACTATCTTGTGGCCTTGACTTCATGATCCTGAATTTATCCAGGGATGCCTGACGGGCTTGACTTAGGCTCCTCTGATATTCAGTGCGCCCTTGAGAGTACTGATTTGTCTTGCCCTGGGTTTACTGGACTAGGCCTGATGAAACTTTTTTGAACTTGGGTTGAACCCAATAAATTCAAGAATATTTATGTCACTACACCTACTAAATATATCAACACTATTCTTATTATTTAAAAAGAAGACCCATACTATATACGCCTCCATACTTACTAGTTACTATATACTCCTCCATACTTATTAGTGTATCTTTTAATGTACATATTCTATTTTTGTTATATTTTTATTGAAAAATAAAATAAATTTCAATATTTACTGAAATAATATATTTGCAATTTTTCCAAATATATACTTCACATATTTTTGTTGAAATATCAAATAAAATTTCGATAAAGATATATCAAAAATAAAATAAATATATTTTAGATGACATTATCTAATAATGTTGGAGGGGTATATTGGGCCCTAAAAATATTGATATACCCATTAAAAAATTACTGATGTTCTTTTTTTTTTTTCTTAATTTATCACACACTATAATTTTCAAAACATATAATAATTTATTATAAAAATTTAATGTGACTTCCAAAAACCTGATGCAAATAAATTAATTTTTGTTCTACGACTTTGGATTATATAACCGCCTCATTAATTAAATAGAAATTTGACCGATATGTGAAATAACTAATTGATTTCGTTTTTTTAGTTTTTTAATTCGTTGTTGACAATGAAAATATTTGTTTAGATTTAAAGAAATGTGTGAAATTTATTATTTATTTAATTTTTCTCTTTTAGGCTGAATTCAGGCTCTATTCTCTAATACCATAATTTTTTTTTTTTTTTGCTCATATCTAAATGCAAAAATTATAGAAGTGAGAAATCTATTAATTTACCTAATCAACAAATTGGTTATCAATATCTCTCTTTACATCTATTTCTAAAAGTTTTATAGTCAAGCTAACAAATCGCACTCTAATATTTTTAAAAATTTATATACCCGAACCAGTAACGTATCGGCCCCGTACCCCGTATCCACACCGGTGCAACATAGTTTATGATTAGTGATAGAAATAGAGGTGGTTCAAATTTGAACCCACTACGAACCCACAGGATAAAAATCCGGTCAAATGAG
Organism: Prunella vulgaris; assembly: GCA_026898435.1. Lineage (NCBI taxonomy): Eukaryota > Viridiplantae > Streptophyta > Magnoliopsida > Lamiales > Lamiaceae > Prunella > Prunella vulgaris. Next base: position 307,573 of record JAPKLY010000349.1, on the reverse strand, counting down.
TATCAAGACGGAGATGTGTTTCTTTTATAAATATATTTCAATTTATTTTACTCATTTTTAAACTTCATTCATTTTCCTATTTCAAAAATTTTCCCATCAATACTCCCTCTCCCGTTTCCTGCTCATTTACATTTATTTTCACAAATTTTTTCCCTATTTTATTACATTCCCTCTTATTCCTAATTCTAAAAACTCATTTTCTATTTTTCAAATATTCTTTACAATACACTCCCTTCCTCTCCGTATTTTAGAAAAAAGAAAATTTCTTTAATTTATATATTTTACTATTTCATCCGTTCATAAAAAATATGTTCACTTATCTTATTTATCCATCCATTAAATATATACACATTTCTGCTATGAAAATAATAACTTTATTATCACCTTCCAACCACTATTTAATTACACATATGTCATGTTATTAACTTTACATTCATATCAATTACTTTTACATTCCTTCAACAATTTTTCCTTATCAAACATAAATACATTTTTTTTGTTTCAAATAAACATATTATTATATTAGCTATATACCCCACTTTTTTTCTATCATTCTCGTCTCCTACAAATATTCTAAACAATCGGTCTCCTTTCATTTTATAATCATATCCCATTCACCCTGTTTTCCCCCCTTTCTCAAATCGGCCACTATCAGTATATTCCAATTTTTTTTTTGTTCCTGCTTATTCTATGTCTTTATTTCAAAATTTACAATTTATTGTTAAATTTTTTAAATTCGGTTTCTTATTCAAAATTATAATTTTACTTACATTCTCTCTTTTTTCTTATTTCAATATTTTTTATTCTATTTCAATTTATATTTTTCATTATTACTTACATTCCTTATTATTCATCCCCCTCCCCAATCCTACATTAACACACCTTCCCACTCGAAAACCCTAGATAGTATTCTTTTTGGAATTTAGAAAGATATTTTTAAGCCATAAACCGACATTCCTATATAAATAATCTATAAAAGTTATCAATTAATTTTATTATTATATTTTTTACTTCATTCATTATATATTTTACTCTCATTTTTTTATATTATAATTAAATATCAACAACTATTTCTTTAATTATCTATATTATTCATATTTAAAAAAAATACAGTATTGTAGTACTTAAATTTTAAAAAATATTATTTAAAATATCAAGTATTTGATCAAAATAAAATAAATAAATATTATTTTATAAAATGAAAAAGTAGTTTATTTCAATAACCAATAAAAAAATACTCCTCTAAATTCTACAACGATTCTTCAAACAAATTGATATGGGCCCAAGGCCCATAATATAGGCACTCGGGAAATGGGATGACTAAATTCAAAATATTGGTCCGTTGAAAGAGACCACCGAAACAGAAATTTTTGATCGTTTAATTAGGGTTTTTTTCAACACTTTTCCCCCGTTTTTCTCAATTGAATAAAATTGTTCGTTTCAAGCCTGCGATTGCTGAAAGTTTGTTGTGAAAAAAGGTACTGCAGTGAATGAGGCTGTTTCTGGAAATTTTAAGTTAGTATTCAGAGCTTGGCTGCAACGTCTTCAACTCTTCGGAGGTATTCCATCGTTTGCTGACATGATTCTCATATTCGTAACTTTTTACGATTTCTTAGTGTCTATATTTTTCTGAGATGATGCTCGTATATTTGTTAGCCAAAGCCTTTACATATTGCAAAATTTGTTGGAGCTCAGAAGCAAGCTTTTCCTATTGTGTGATGCTTTGAAATTTTGGCTCTGTGGCTTGATTGTTTATGTTTTGCCTCGTTCAATAATTCAGGTTTTTGGACTGGTAACTTGTTTTTTCAAAGGTTGGTAATTACAGAAATAATGGTGGTGCTATATATGTTTTCCATAAATATATAATCTGGCTGTTTCTGTCTTGCTCATACATTTTAATTGAAATTTTTTCTACATTCTAGTAATTTGGTGAATGTTGGTATAGATTCATTTGCCTCTGATGTTTAGATCAAGATCATTTCAGTTATTGGTGATGCTGATGGAACTATTCCTGCAAAGATGAGGGTGTCATTTTAATTTACGATTCATAGTTTTGGTGCATTATATATATCATTGATCCATTAAATGTTAAGTCGTCTCTCAACCACTTCTTGTTCCTGTGACTGAGTTATTTTATTTTGTTAACTCCAGGTTCATGATATTAGGATATGCTGATTTTCAGATGCTCAGGACATGCACACCGTGCAGGTATGCTGATAATTTAGCTTTTTGGTTGGATTATATTTTGAATTGCTTACTTAATCAACTTAGTTGATCTTCTTAGGAGTGGGACCTATGGGAATCATCTAAATGGAGTTTTGTAGTACCGGACAAGGTGAAGTTACACGTCCTCAATATTGTTTAACATCTCATACTGTGTTGTGTGATGAATTAGTTGTGGTGTTTATTTAAAATCATAGACTGTGTTGAGTGATGAATTAATTGTGGTTTTCATTTGAAAATGCAACCAAGTGAAGATATAATTTTTTGAATGAGGTGCGTCTGTCTTGTTGTCATTCTTGATTTCTGACATTGTATTAACAATCAGCAGGTATCCGAGATTTCAGAGTGTTGGTATCTGCACTGAATGAGGCTGATATTCTTACTCATAGGGTCGACCAATTTTAGTCACTATAATTTGCTGTTATTATCCCAAAACTTCCCTCTGATCCATGTCTTCATAGGATTTCAAATCTTACTTGCAGTGCTTAAAACCCCATCAATTCTTACACTGAAATTCCCTTTGAAATTCGCCCAATTCAGCATTTGATCCTCACATTCTGCTGCCATTTCGACCAATATGAATCCCCAGTTACAAAATCAAGAATCCATGTTGAAAGAATCCATTAAGCACTTCTTAACCTCATACCACAGAGGCAGCTCAGATTTCTCGTCTTTTGAGTCGATTTTCTTCCGATTAATCCAAACAATGCTTGATCCACCTATTGAAATCACTTGGTTTTACTCTGCTGTTACGTTTTATGCTGCAAAATCGAGCGCACAAAACAACCCTTCCACCAGAGTGCTAATAGCCAAAGATTTACTAAACTTATTGATTTCGTGTTCTAATCTGAGCACTGCATCAAAAAAGATTGCATTGCTTGCTCCCATTGTATATGAACTTTACAATATTGTATGTGATACTAGTAAGGATGATCTGTGTGAGAAAATGGAGGTTTACAAATTGGTAGAGGATATGGTTAGTTATGTTATGATGTCGGCTGGGGTTTATAATTATGGAAATGAGGATGTTGAATGTGATAATGGCGTGGTTTGTTTTGAGGATTTGATTCAGGTTTGGACTAGTGATCGAGGTGGGGATTGCAACTCTGCAGAAAGATTGAGGATCTTTTTTCCTCTTTTGACTGATGAAAGTTGGAAGGGAATGAATGCAAGGTGTGGGATACCTGAGCTTGTCGGGATTGTCCAGTGTGAAGTTTTCTTTCTGAAGCTGTCCCTGTTTATTAGTTCTGGGATGTGTACAAGGGATTATCTGAAAGATACACGAGATCAGATGGTTCAAATCATAAAGGGGTTCCGGAATTGCTGCTTTTTAGGTGACTTTTCTTCTTACTGCTTTATATTGTTGCTCATTGTTGATATGCACCACGGTAACAAACTGTTTCCATTAAATTTTTTAGCTAATATCAATTGTGTCATGCTTCTTTGAGGATTCATTGTTGCTTCATGGTATAAAAATTGGTAATTTCCTTTGTTTTAACATATCAAATTGTTTTATGCATTTCTCTTAATGCTATGTATAGTTTTCTAGATTTTGGTCTAGACACTGTTTGCACGTATAGGAACAATTTTTGACAAAATATTATTCTGAATATGCTTTTAAGTATGTACTTTAGTATGGTGGTTATGTTTTGCAATGCGTTTTAATGTCCATTCTAGGGAAGTCATTCATAAATTCCAAAACCCACGAATTGAACTCTATTTAAATGAACTTAAAAGCAAGTTACCTGTTTACATGTTTACTTAAACTAGACTGCGTAACTCATAAAATAACCACAACAAAGTTGCATGTCTAGTTAAGTCCATTTGAAATGGTTTTGCAAACATACTCGATGCATTATAGAATATGATTTGTTAAGTAAGGTACTCAAAAGCTTAAAGCACATGTCCCCTATTCCTCTAAGCGCAAAGCATGAAAAAAAAAATGTTGCATGATCGAAGTGAAGCGTACCATGTCCTAAGCACCATTAACATCATAAATTAATCCATATACTAAAAAAAACAACAAAGTTACATAAACACTATATGCTAAGCACCAATAACTGCATATTCATATGCATGTAATGGATAACACACTTGGAGGTGTGTTTTTTACATGAAAAATATAGATAATTGAACCCAAAACAAATAATGTTGACCAAGTGCATAAAAGTGCACACTTTAGCTTATGAAAAAAACAAGTGCTTTAAGTGCATTTCATTTGCGTTGCCGCACTCTGATAGATATACAAGGCTGAGGATTCTCACTGTTCCTGCTTTTGACTACATTTTTGCTATGTATTAACATTCTAAAATCTGGCATTTAAACTATGTAAGGATTCATTTAAAGTTAGCACAAAATCACACACTTCCATTTGGTACAATATTATCAACCAAGCAAGTTAACACACCTTTGTTTCTTTTTAAAATTATTTTGAATATCATTTTAAGTCATTCAAACTTTGATTACTAGTTCTCTCAGATTTTGTTAATAGTAATCCAAATTTTCTTTATAGATATATTGGTTACATTTTGATTTATTTAAATTAAAATAAAATTATTTGACTTATTTGAAATATTTATTTTTTGATAAATACATTTGATTGTTGGAATATAACTAAGGTGAAATATTTGACATAAATTTTATTATTAGTTAATAAATAAATTTAACAGAATTGACTAATGAATTCATAAATGTTACATTAAAAAGTACATTTTTTATTTATAGGTGAGAATGTACTATAATATAATTTGTTGGTCTACCTTAAGCATAAAATAATATATATACAACGTAAAATATTATCTAACATGCTTAAATGCAATACTTGTGTAAAAAAGTATTACTATAAGTTTTTCTTCCTTAATATAGAGTAATTCATTTACGGTGTAAGCGTATTACTTTGTAGTAGGCTGCATGGGCTCTACATATTGCGCTTGTCGAAGATAGATGTGGCGCAATTTACGGGGCGAGCACCTCCGTGCTATTTTTATCCGCCTCCTGAACTCCGATCGTACATCTAAGTCTTCGTTGACCCCTTACTTCTAAACATATCATGTTTACTATTTTTAAGATGTAAGTACACAATTTAGGCGCAATATTTCAAAAGAAAACACTGACAAACCATACTCAAGAAAAGTTGCTGAATTTTGTACTAGGGTTTATGCAAAATACTTGGTAAAAGGATATTGTACAACAATCGTTGCTTTCTCTTGTTCTATTGGTTAGTTTTTTCCCGTTGAATCTTATCTCTCTTTTAGTAGTTACCCAAAGTTATGAACTAATTATTGATATGCATTTATAGGTGATGCAATTCACATTATCTAGTGACGTAGATGAAATATTTGGTTATGCATGTAAAGTTGACCATAATGCTGTGACAACCAAGGAAGGTGCTAAAATCTCAAAAACACATGCTGTTAAACTATCTTGTCATCTAATTTGTTTGTAAATATAGTTAGCGCAACAAATGCTAATGTGATTCACTATTTTCTCCACAACAATTTCTGATCCCGGATAGGAAAAAAAAAGCCAAAATATCAACTTTATTGATAATCCCGACTAGATCCACCGTCCAAACCCTTGCTAAATTCAATATGTATGCCCCTAAACAATCTGTCATCGGATTTGCTTCATAAATACATTGAGCACAACAAATGCTAATGTGACTCACTATTTCCTCTACAATAATTTTAATCTCCTTCCTAAATGATGGATCTATAGCTGAAAAATTCTGATACAGATTATAAAAAAAATATAGCACGGGAACAACCACAACCATTTTCTTTACTACACTGTTTAAATATAAACATGAATTTAAAAGTTCCAACAACTCCCTAGCAAATTTTAGTTTTGCTTGGGTGACAAAATGTGTGGATTCTAGTTGTGAATTATATAGCACCATAAAACCACATGATGCAAAAGACTGAATTTTTCGAATCTAGAATCTCCTAATGGAATATTGAAATCAAATTGGATAATCTAAAAATGCTTTTCGAATATGTTTCTAGAAATTAAAGAATCGAGTTCTTAATTAAGCCATCATAATTTCCCATTGATTATGTCCATCCATCAATGCATGGTTGAAGCATACATGTTTATTTGAGAGTGAACATTAAAGTCTTTGGAGTAGAAATAAATATGTATAGTTCAAAATAATTTTTGTGTACGCTATGGTGATTGTGTGTAGGATTTTATCTCAATTTTATAGTGAAGAGTCAACCCTTATCATTAGGCAATTGATCAATAGACACTTACAATATTTAATAGTTTCACCTAACCTTCAACAAAACATTATCATTGATGACAATCTAATTTATTATTGATTACTTAACCCACCAATTTCATTTCTTCATTATTGTTGAAATGATTTTTGGTTAAACCTTAAGATATAAATTATAAGTCTGAAGTAATCTACAAACTTTTAGCCAATGATTGGAGTCGGGGAAGAGAGATACATTTTTTATGTCATAAGTGGGAAAACAAATTGATATTTTGATATCTTGAAGAGATGATTTGATTAAAAATATAATTTTGCTCTTCTTTTATTTATTTATTGCAATTTCCCTATTTTAGAGAGTACAATGGCAAGCCACATCAACACAGTTGTGTGAGTGTGCATATGTGTGTTTAGATTTTCCATAGTTACCTCTTGTTCATTGTACATATTTGGTGGTTGTGTGAGTGTTCATATGTGTGTAGATTTTCCATAGTTACCTCTTGTTCATTGGGCATATTTGGTTGATAGAAAAGATAGGAGAGTTATGATTAAAAATAATTGAGTATGTGCACAAAAAACCTTCAAATTTCCCAGGTATTACATGTGTAACATAAAGAATTATGTAGCTCAAATTTAAAAGGAGGGAAAACTTAAAATATATTGGATCTTATATTTAAATATAAATGAGAATAAATATTTCAATTGAGAATGATGGTGAAATTTGATCCATATAGCTGTAAAGCTTTGTAGTTATTCTTATTATAGTAAATCACCAAATAGGATGTGCTTGTTTCCCAATTTTTAAAAAATCAATAACTTTTTTGGAACTTTAATTACTATTATGACACATTTAATGGTGAAAGTTCACGATTCCCTATGATGAGTAATCTCTATGACTGAATAGATGAGATTGTCATTAATGGTATTGTATTATTAGGGTTAGTTGAAGATATGAAACCTTCGCTAGAATCTTACTCATCCATTCTCTCTATAAATTGAGATAGAACTTTGCACACAATCATCATAGTTCACAAAATTTGTATTGAGCTATACATATTTCTTTCTATTCCCAAACCTAGTCCACCTTCTTTTAACATGGATGCTCCAACCTTGTGTCTGTTGAATGGTTATAAACAACCGAAAAATTATGACAGCTTACTCAAAAACTCGATCCATTACTTTCTAGGAAATTATCCGAAAAATATTTATAGATTATCCAATTTGATATCTATATTTCATGGGGTGATTCAAGATTCAGAAGATCCGCCTCTTGAATTTATGTGGTTTTATGGCTCTATTACATATCACAATTGTAACCCAAATGCTATGCCACCTCAAGCAAAACTTATGTTTGCTAGGGAGTTGTTGGAACTTTTAAATTCATGTTTATGTCTAAGCAGTGTAGTAAATAAGGTGGTTGTGGTTGCTCCTGTCCTTTATCTTTTGTATCATCTGTATCATAATTTTTCAGCTAAAGATTCATCATTTAAAGAGGAGTTTAAAATTGTTGTGGAGGAAATAGTGAGTCACATTAGTATTTGTTGTGCTCAATGTATTTATGAAGCAAATTCGTTGACAGATTGTTTAGGGTCATACATATTAGATTTAGTAAGGGTTTGGACGGTGGGTCTGGTCGAGATCATCAATAAAGTTGATGTTTTGGCATCTTTCTTTTCTATCCTGGATAATGAGTTTCAACAGGAAGTCACTATGTCTATGGGCTACCTGGTTGGAGTTGTTATGAATGAAGCCCTTTTATTGAGGTTGTGTTTGAAAATATCTACTGAAGTTGATAAAGAAGTCTTGCAGCGAGATATGCTAAATTTGGCTATTCAGACAATTAAGGTTTTCGGAATTTCTACTTTCTAGGTGACTACTTTTTAATTATTATCGTTAATATTATTATTATCTTTTAATTTTTTTGTTCAATGTAGGTTCTAGGTGATTGCTTTTTAGTTATTATCATTTTTTAAAAATTTTGCTGTTCAATAGAGGTTCTCGAGTCAAGCTTAGATCCCTAATTTTGAATTGGTTTTGATAGCACACCATCATTTCTATCATGTTTTTGTTGACTGAGATTAGCACGCCATAACTTTTTCGTGTTTGTAGATTTGATCAAGTACAAGTGGTTGAATTGATTTGGTGCATATCATTGTCTTCAAGATTATATAAACTTACTTTGTGCAGATTCTGCGTCAGTTGGCAATTGTGACCTGGTGTTAAATTCCTCAGTTACTTTTAAGGATACGCCATAAATGTGGTGTTAAAGATGTCAAGTTTATGCTTGGTTTTTATATATTAATGATAATCATTAATAGCATTCCTCTTGGTAGTTGAAATTCCATGTATTAGAATAATTTTTATTTGATGTGTTAGTATCTGATGGGATGTTACTCCTCACCAGATATGCTCCTCAAAATGCTGTTGGAGCCCAGCTTGCCTGTTGCAGCCTCATTGGTATGTCAATCCATCATTTCAAATAGTTTGAATATTGTACTCCCTCCACCCCTTTTAGATTGCTCAAAATTCCATAATGAAGGGTTGTTTACTATTCTTCCATTACCTAAAATGACAATAAAGTAACTATACCCATCTAAACTAACCCCTTACAAACATCTCTTATTTACACCTCATGTCACTGTATTTCCCAGTACACCTTTAAACAATACACAAACTTCTCTTTCATAAAGTTGAAAGAATTAATATACCCTTAACTTTACACCTTTTAATACTAATAAACAACTTTTTCATTGAAACCCTCGCTATTTTTATTTGAGCAATCTAAATTGGGATGGAGGGAATGTGACATTTAGAAACATTCTGAGATGATATTTTAGTATTTATTTCATTTGGAGATGAGTTCTCACTGGGATTTATTCAAGTCCTTGAATTTGGGAAGGTACAAGTAGTATGGTAATTGACTAACATAAATCTCTATGCTCATTACACTAATACTATAATTGCTGCAGAGTTCTGAAGATGCAGTGCTTCTACGAAAAGCATTGTATGATGCTGTTATTTTGGTCGACTATTCATTTTATTCTGGTGGATGGGCTCACTCAGATTCTATCATAAACTCAAAGAAGTTGTCTCTGGTATGGTTGCTAGCTGCTGATCGTGCTATTCAATTTGCCAGGTATGGGCAAGTACTTCGGTCACTACACTTAGTGCTGAACAATCTCTGTGATATGAATATGTGAAATTTTCCGAGTACAGGTCTACAAGGGATGAAGAAAAGGCCGATGAGTACCTTAATGCTTACAATCAATCTCAAATGGTGACTGAGTTAATTAAGTGGGTGGATAGCCAAATTGGAATGGTGCACCCAAATAATAGACCTGAAATCACCACTCCGAGAGACCTTATAAGTGAGTCGTTTTCCACTTACTCTCCTATTTCTAATTTACTATAGCTTGATCCTTGATCAGAACTAGGCTATGCATTTTAACTAACACGGGAAATCTAGAGGTTGAAACTGAACAGAGCTGGAGCTGCTATAGCTTGATCTATCAAGTTGTGGGCAGTTCATGTATTAGGAAACTTTTGTGCAATTTTATAACGAAATTTGCTGAAAATCCAATTTTCTTTATGTGAATTTAGCTGTCATCTCAAAATACATGTGAAGGTACATGCAATTTTCTGCCAAACCTTGGGTTCCAGGAGACCCTGCTCTTAAATTGAAAAAGTTGCCTTTCTTAAATTGAAAAAGTTGCCTTCTTATATATGTGGAGGACCCAAAATAGCACTCCCTTAATTGCTTAATTCAATTGTGGAACCTGTAATGTATGACTGAAAGTCACGATTTGCAGATTGGTTACTGTCCCTTGAAGATCATGGGCTTCGAGTATTCGATCATAGCATGTCATTGCTGCGTGCAAAAGCATTGGCATGCTTGGAGAATGAGCCACCTCAAATTAGCCTCCAAACACAGAATCTCAATCAGAGTAGTTTTGATCTCCACGTCTGCATTCATGAGGATCAAGAAATGGATGGCGAGATAATCAACGGACTCCCGGGTGATCTCTGTTTGAATTTGGAAAAGAATGGTGGTAAAAAACGCAAAGAGGCTTTGAGCAGCGTAGGGGAATCGCCAAACAAGCAAATCAAGCTTGACCTTTTCGGATATACCGTTGGGAAGTTTTCACCTCTTAAGAGTGATGATAGATCCCGTCGTGAGATTCCGGTTGTCACCATTTACTCTGATGATGAGATGGATGTTGATAAACGATGAGGAAATTGAGCTATAAAATGATCATCAACTAGGAAGAATTTGGCCTTGTTCGTTCTCTTGTTCAAACAAGGACCATTCGTTTAGTAGGATCACTTGTATTTGGATACTTTTTTTTTTTTAAATTATGGAGTATTATTGCTTCTGCTTTCTTTGCAAGGGTGATTTATGTTCTCTCCTTATGGTTTTCCTTTGATTTTAAGATTATTTTTGTTGTTTACTTGAATCTCTCTGGTGCACTGTATATCTTGAAAGTGTGCTTTTGAACAAATCAGTCACGATTATTTTTTCTGAACATTTATAGTTGTTAAACTATAACTGATCATAATTATTTACTAAAAATAATTGTTGTTGATATGGCGAACTAACACTATCGACGTGGGGCAATTACGCAAG
>JAPKLY010000349.1:178774-293151 GCA_026898435.1 Prunella vulgaris | reverse complement strand
GAATTAATTTCTACATTAAATTCTATATGTTTTAGTGATTGGATTAGGAGTGTTTGCTGCATTTTTTTAGAATTAAGATTTGATTAATTGTGTGGGATCTTGTATAATAACACTATAAATGTAATTGACGGTATTTCTCATGTCCTCAACTTTGAAAATTATGAATTTCCTTTTTGCTGATAAAAACAAAACATAATTTAACTTTTTTCTATTTAAAATAAAATGTGCAAATTAATATAATTAAAATATGGAAAATTATAGATAAAACTGAAAATGTGAAAATTAAATATATGTACTAATATAATAAGAATGTGGCGAGTGTATACGTGAAAACTTCAAGTAATTATATTATATAACATGCCTTTTTTTTTGAATTATAAGGAAAATCTAATTATTTGATCTCAAAGATATTCATTGTGGTTTAAGATCTGGGTGCATGCATGGGCTAGCCCTAACGGGTTAGGGCCTTATCCGGTTCATTCTTAACGATCCTCTAATATTTGAGACCTAACCCTAACCCTAGCGGTCCTCGGGCTAAACGGGTCATAAACGGGTCATGTCATAAATAATAAAAAAATCTAAATTTTAACACATAATCTAAAATAATTGTCATAAAATGTTAATATTTAAACTAAAACCTAAACATGGTCCATAATTTCATTAAAATTATTTAAAATTGTTTAATATAATTACAAAAGTTCAAACGTCAACACTTAAATATTTAAAAGTTCATTGGTATTTAAAAGTTCAAGTATAAATACTTAAAATTAATATAACACCTAAATAGAAATTGGAGATAACTTCAATTAATAATAATAATAATAACTAATAAGTATATTATATATTTAATAGATATATATAAAATTAAAAAATTATGCGGGCTAGCGGGCGGGATCGGTTAACCGGCGGGCTAGCCCGTTTAGCCAGCGGGCTAATAGGGCCGGGTCAAAAAAGTCCGGATTTAAACGGGCCAATGAAAGCATGGCCCTAACCCTGCATTTTTCAGGGTTAAACGTGCCGACCCTATTAGCCCAGCCAAGATTAACCTCTCTAGTTCCTGGCTATCTGTCTCGGGTAAAATTAGAGACACTCTCACTCATCAAGTTATATATAAATTTTCATTATTTAATTTCACCCTAAAATTTTAAATAATTTTTTTTAAAAAAAAAATTGCTACTACTCATTTTAGAATCAACCAATAACTATCTGCCAAACTGATACACTAGCCTTCATGTAAAATGAACTAATAATATAATACTACCTCCGTCCCACAAAAGTTTGCACATTTTCTTTTTTAGTTTGTCCCACAAAAGTTTGCATACTCCCAAAATGAAAATATTCCTTTAAATCTCCACCTTTAAAATTTTTACCTCACAATCTCCACCATACACATTCTACTCATTACACTTTTTCTTAAAACCTGTGCCCAGGAAAGTACCGCAGACTTTCCTGGGACGGAGGTAGTATGTTTTTATCAGACTTAAGTAACATTTTATTTACCAAAATAAATCTTTAGAAATAAGATATACACCCAAAGGTTAATAAGTTATAAGGCTTTCAGTAATTTCCAGGATTGGTAAATCATAAGTTGAAAGAAGTGTTTTTCGCTAAAAAAAAAAAAACAACTAATAATATTGAAAAGTTCCACATAATGTAAAGGTAGAGAATTATTTTTCGAAATTAAAAAATTAAGGAAAAATTACAAAATAGTTCACAAAAGTTGACATTAATTACAAATTGATTCTGTGCATGAAAAAAAAAATATTTCTATGTAAATATTGTAAATCAATTTGTAAATAATTTTTTTTTAAAAATCAATATATAACTCACCCAAAAATTAATTAACAACATATTCATATGTAACCGGAGGAGGCTCGGCCGACAATGCGGACTAGAAAATTTTCTAGCACTTATAGCAATATGATGCGCTACAATATTGATATTTCAAGAGGCATGATCAAGAGGCATGAGTAATAGAGGCTCGACTAACAATACCATTAGAACTTTAAAAAAAAAAAAGATTATGCTCTTCTAGATGTAAATTCTTCTAAGATGGAGATAGTATTAGTTTATAAGAGTCTGTGATAATATCGAGTAAATATAATTAAGATATTAATTACTTTTTCCGTTTCATATTAATTTATAAGGGGTGAGAAATAAGCATATTAAGAAACACACATAATATGAGATTTGTTCATATACAAAAGAGTTTGTGTTTGATGTAAAGCTGTCAGAATGAGCTCGACTTATTGAGCTGATTCGAGAAACACGATTTTAAGGATTAAGTAGGCTTAAAAATTATAGGTCCAAAAAAATTGGGCCTATGTGGCCCGTCCGTTGGTTCGACGGACTGTTTGGACTTTGGACGAGACTTGTGCAAATTGTCCTGATTTTATGGGCCCGTACCGTTTTTTTCTTTTGAATATCTCTATTATAATACATCTTTTATGAAATTTTTTAATGTTCTTATGAGTTACGATACTTTTCTTTTAAATATTTTTAATAAATATTTTATTTGTGTAAGTATAATTGAGGAATATGTGAATATTGAAACTTTATGAAGATAATTTTATATTAAAATGTTGTATTTCTCAATTAATTAATTAATTTGCACTATTAAAAAAAGTGAATTGAATGAAATTGACATAGATACTCTAAAACTGATATTTGTTCATTTAGTTATGCCACTAGGCACATTTATTCACGCAGTCTGGCGTATTTAGTGCAGGCTACAAAGGGAGTACGATATTTTATTAATTTATAAAAATGGTAATATACTGATATTATTGAATGCATATAATTTTACGTCAGGTTTTTTTTTTTTTTTTTTAATGAAATCAATTTCATTACAAATTATTTATGTTATGTTGAAAATTGAACCCACTCGTGGCAAATTGGAAAAATATCCAATTTCATCGTAGAATTTTGGGAGTATGAGATTGCAAAAGAATATTATATATAATAATTTGAGTCATGATAATTAATTCAGTATTTTAAATTATTTTAATGGGTAATAAATTTAATTTCCCATAAGTCCAAGTGTGAAATTTGTTACACTAAGGAGATTTTTGCTTCAATTTTAAGGTAAGCCAGCTAAAAGTGTTGCCCTAATTGGGTGACTTATGCCCCCAACATTTGCAAGATCTAATTACAGCTAGCCACCGTGCTAATTACAGTCTCCCGTGAAAAATGGAAATATGCATTAATTATGTGTAAAGTAAATGTGCTTAGAGATCCTGATTAAATGTTTTTCAATAATAAAATATGCATTAAGTCAACATTGTATATTGAAGTTCTTGTTCAAATTTTGGGACATTTTTTTTAGAGTTATGGAAACAGTTTACATTTTAAAAAGTAATTACAGTTTTGAAGTAAAATGTGATCAAAATACTCTCTTTAAGAAGAATGAATTTTTTTAGGTTCATATTTATTCATTGTAATTAATTTAATTAAGTGATACATTTCTCCAACTTTTTCAAATTTTCTAGATTTTCATTTGAATTACCTTCTTTATGATTATGTTTTGTTTTACCAAAGCAATTTCCCCCTTTGGGTTATATATTTGTTTAAATAAATAAAATATATACTATATGATTATTATTTTTCTTCTGAAAGTATATGAATTATGAATTTGATCTTTATCTGAAACGTCTCATTTCATTTGGATTTTTGGGCGCTATTTTCTTTTTTAAAACATGTTTGAGTTGTAATTTACAAACACTACTGACTTTTGATGTTACTAAAATATAATTATTATCATACCCATAATCTTGGGTAAATGAAATTCGTCTCATATGGAAAATTGGAAATTATGAAAGTATTTCATCTTATTTAAAAGTTTAAACTTGTAAATACGTGTGAAGTTATCACTCATAAATTGAATTCACAAGAAAGATCCACCAATTGAATGAACAATTTAATATATATGGAGTTTGATTTTAGCCGAAATCATACCTAAAATGCTGGGCGGGCCTAAGTTCATAGATATATAATGAAAAAAGTTTCATCACATCTAAAAATTTGAACTTTATAAAAAAGCTGAATCAATTTATTAATTTAATTTATGCATTTCTAATCCACAACTTAAATCCACCTCATTTTCTTTTTTCTTTTTTATAAGAAATTCAAATAAATAAATTTCAAATATTTATCAAATCATGTCATTTGATAGAAAAAAATTATATTCAGACTAGTGTGGTATAAGACATATCATGTTTGAGAATTACAGAAACAACTCAACATTCTGATACAATTTTGAGATTTAAATACAAAAAAATAATGGTAAAATTTAAATACTATTTTCAACAAATCGGTTTATAAGGTGATTTTTTTTTTTTCTTCTCAGAAGTGTTGTTTCTAAAAGAAAAACACTTAGCACGTTGCAAATGAATTGTTTGGTACTAAATTGTCAGCGTCTATGTTAAAAAAACAGTGACATGCATATTGAATATGTAAAACAGATGTACAGAAAGTTTAGTAAGGTAGTAATAGTAAATCAACATATTAGGTTTGGCAGGTTAGTGAGAGGACATTGGAGCTTATTATGATGTACACTAGCAACTAAATTCTGGTCAAAGATTCTACTATATATCTAGAAGCATAAATACCACCAATAATTAGATATTATATATTCATTTATTATTATCAAAAGGTAAATTTAAAATTATAAAGGAAAAAAAAAGAAAAGACCAAGGCTAAAAAATTATGACACATGCAATTAACAAAGCTATTTTTGAGCCAATAAACAGACACATCTATAAATTTCTTTTGAAGGATTAATTAAAATGAAAATATATCAGTTTATTTCAAATTTACATTCACTGAATTTCTAAAATATTAATAACATATTATAATGAGTGTCCAATTTAACTATTGCAGATTATTATATGATGATAATATTTTATTGTTTATTTTTAAGAAAGTGATAGTAATAATAAAACAGTTAATTTTAAATCCCCTAAAAATTGAGCTATTACTTAAACTTTATATTTATTACATGAGTCTTAAATCACATAATTGACGCTTCGAAACCATTTATATATACTCATAAAATCTTATGTGTGTCATATATATATAATATATAGTAGTATATATATTTATATAATATAGTAATATATGTAAATATATTCACATAAGATCTTTTTTATGAGTGTATATATCAGGCTCCTCACTTGAGTGAGTGGCCTGGGTTCGATTCCCTTTGAGAACGGATTTGGAGGGAGATATAAATGTGGACTTGTAGATATTCTTGAAGTGTAAAGAGACTTGATGAACTAACTTCTAACTACTTACAACTAACATTACCGATTAAAAAAAAGAATAAAAAAATATACGAGACTTGATGTATAACTCTTCAATTTTGGTATACTAAATTTTAATTAAACTGAAGATTGATTTATACAATAATTTAATATTCGATTTAATTAGCTACATCACACATTATAAATATGTGAACATATCTAAATATAATATATTGAAATGAGAAAAAAAAAAAACTAAAATTGATATCCAATTTCTATATTCAATTAATATTTTTGGTTTTCAACATTGATATCCGAACTCGAGGTACTGCCCATTCCCATATGTAAAGAACAAAATTTATAATTATCTCCCTTTCGAAATTTATGTCCAAAAAAAATAAAAGTGAAAATAATTTATTGAGTTAATTAAAAAATTAAAATAAGGGTGGTTGTTTATGGCATGAGTTTCTTGCAAAAGAGCACCAAACATGATATAAACTTGGATTGTGATATGAAAAGGAGTTCTAAAGAAAGGAGGCCTCATGAGGTTATGTAAGAAAAAGACACACAACTCAAATTGAAAGCGACGTTTTTGCATGTAAATAAACCTTCTTTTAAATGCTACCATTTGATATTTCAAATAAGCATCC
The DNA here is from genome assembly GCA_026898435.1 of Prunella vulgaris. Classification (NCBI taxonomy): domain Eukaryota; kingdom Viridiplantae; phylum Streptophyta; class Magnoliopsida; order Lamiales; family Lamiaceae; genus Prunella; species Prunella vulgaris. The sequence continues at coordinate 287,261 of JAPKLY010000349.1, read as the reverse complement.
TATGCTTCAAAACCTCTTATACACACTAATTAAGATTGGGCAAATATATATATATATATATAATGATATTTTAAAAAAATAAATGTAGACGTGAATCTATAGCCGTTATATGAAAGACATACTAGATAAATTTTGTTTCATGCAATAATCTACAAACTATACACCAAAAAAAATAATGAAATTAAATGGGTAAGATAAGACTTGCAACTTTAGTTGAGACTATGATTTTTCGTGCATGTTAAATTTTATTTAAGATATTTACTTGTAAGTTTATATGTGTATCAATAATGACTTATAAACTAGAACCATGAATTATGCATGGCACTATTCGACTCGGTTCAAGTACGCGATTGACAGCCATTTGTGGTCTTTTGAATTAATTAATTCTTTAGACACAATTATCAAAAACTACCTAAGCAAACTCTTATTTATAAGGAGTACATAATTTTCTTATAGTTAATTCTTCCTCTAATAACATTTTAATTCAACTAAAATTTATATGACGTTTAATTCAATTTTGTATATTAATTTTTCACTTAATAAAATTTAATTTTGAAATTTTAAATATACTATGATTATCTATTCCTTTTAGCATTTAATTTTATAAAAAATATGTTTTTATCAAATTTTTAATTCGTCAAAGATGAGAATTCACAATCTCATTAAATGACAATTAAAATATTTGAAAATCAATTTCCCCCACATAGAGCATGGTAAAACTAATTCAAGATATTGTGGTAATTAATTAACAATAGGGAAGAGTACAAAAATATGTTCATCAACCCTTTTTAATAGGACAAATTAAGTATATTTTGGAATAATTTCACCGTGAAATGAATCTGTAGTTTGAATGTAATTTTTACATTATTAGTAATTTTATTAAAATATATTAGTTTTATGATAATACTGTAAAATAAAAATAATTACCAATATTTTAAGTTGCATAGATTTTAAAAGAATTTTCCCTTTAATATTGTCTTATAACCTTATGTTTTATTTAGTTTGTGCATCAATTATTATAAATTAATGTCCACCTCACAAGTATATAAATTAAATTTGAGCATCGAAGGCTGACGCTCCAATATTATTATTGAAGATGAGAGTTTTAATTATTGATCGATACATTTATACGTATTTCTAATTGACTAATCAACCAACAAAACTATAAAATCGAGAAACTTATATATATGATTTAAGTCAAGTTGTCTGTATCTCCCCAAATTGATTATTTAAAATGTTTCCTTTTCTTTTTACTAGTTAATTAAACTACGAACATTCCCAACTTTTTACTACTCCATTCATACAAAGATTACTGTAACACTTTTCTTTTTTATTATTACAATATTATTTTCTCACCTAAAAAAATATTTACGCTTACAAAAGTCTATATATTGTCTTTTTTATTCAGTTCTCTCAGATTAAATCTCATTTTTTAATATGCATGTTACTTTCCGTATAATTCTTTTTTTTTTTATAAAGAGAAAACAAGTCCATCATTGTGTCACTTCACATAAAAATAATTCTAGAAGGGAGGAAATATAATTATATATATAAAATTTTAAAATATTTTTTTTTACACTCGATATTCATTCAAAAAAACAACTAATTCGAATAACTCATAATTCACCATTGCTAGCAGTGAGACTCATTTCGAGTCAGAATAGAATTCATGTGAATGTATTAGTAATGCTACTCACTCCAGCCATAATTTGATTGTCCAATTATAAAAAAATGTTTGTTTCTTGCTAACTTTTTCATTTATAAATGGTAACAAAATTTTAAAACACACCATCAAAATATCTCAATATTATATCACATATCATTACTTTATTACTGTCAAATATAAATAGTTTAAGTGGTTAAATTACACTACCAAAGATCTTGAGGTCTTAAGTTAGAGTAGAGAGGGAAAATTTATTCCTCCTTGTGGTGGTGCGGTACAGTTCTGTAGTGCAATTTCTGGTGATCCCACATCTTATTGTGGTTCAGTTTTGATTTATAGCGAAATAAAATGACGATATGTCATATATCTGGTGGCAGTAAGAACTATTATAAATAATTATATTAGGAAATGATTATAATCGTTAATTTTTTTTAATAAAAAACTATTTTATCGCTATATTTTGTTATTGGATTTTCTATTTAAAGTTGAAAAGACTTCATACTATCACTTTATCACTATAAACTAATACTAATAGACTATTCCTACATAAATATTTGAGTTAAATTAGGTTAGGAATGGAGGGAGTGTCAAAATTCTTGAATATTGTGTGTGCCTCTACATGTCGTTAATGTTAGTAGATCCCCCACCATAAATAGATCATAACAGTTTTTTATATCAAAAAAGGGAAATTCTATTAATTAAAGGAGAAAGTGAACTGAGTTTTTTGCTTCATTTCAAAATCATAGTAAAATACGTGTTTTTGTCAGAACATTTCATAGGTCCTATAATAACTTTTTACTATGTTCGATTGTTTTCTTCTTCATATTTTTTCTTTATGTTTTAAGTGCAATCTACAATTTTAATTGAGTGTTATCAATTATTAATAATTCCTTGGATAATTTCTACATTTTTAAATTTATTAAATGGAGAATGAATGACACTATATTTCATGTCTATATATATAATTTTTTAATAAAATTTTACAGATTAAAATGTTTATAAAATAATAAAACACCAATGATAATATGTGGTTTATAAAGTTACGTAATTATGCATATAAAGTAGAATACATGCATAATTTATATACTGATTTAAATTCATAAAAATTATGATCAAAATCAAGTGATTTGAGTATCTTACCAAAGAATTGATAAGTAAATTTTAAATTCAAACTCAAATAGAATCCACTCGTGCCAAACAAAACCTAAAAAAAAAAAGAGAGAAAAGAAAAAAGGAATTCCAGTGAGGAGTGACGAGGACATATCTGTCATTTCGAAATAAAATGTGTCGGCCTCTAACTCGAGTTAAAATCCAATTATGTTATGTCATCGGATTGGGCCCACTCCATTTCCATACAATACAAAGCCCACACCAGAAGCGTCGGTGACTCAGTGAACGTTGGACTCAACTCACCATTATATACAATATCTTAAGATATATATATATACGCACACATTTACATACTTTAATATACCAAGGAGAGAGAGTAGAAGAGGAGAGAGAGAGAGGAGGCGTGGATTAGTATATAAGTTGCGGATGCCAAATCCAACGCGTTTGGAACTGTGAGAGAGGAGATAAATAATTAGAGAGAGAATATAGGGAGAGAAAGCGCAATGGCGGACTCCAGCGATTCCGTCTCCGTCGATATGGAGTCCATTCCTCTCCCCGGAAAGGTCAAAGTCAAAACTGCGCTGACATTATGCTTACGCACGCATACGTATATTTAGCTAGAGCTATATGTGTGCATATTTGTTTTAATCTCCATGCTGATTTGCGGTTGCTGAAATTATGTGGAAATATCGTATGTGTATATCCGGTATAAGTAATTTTAATAGCTACATTTTGAGCAATGTTGCGTGGTTTCAAATTTTTGCAGGATTTTTGCTTAGAGGGGAAATAAAGTTTTGTTTCCCTTTTTTTCCGCTGGAAAAATTTCTAGTATTGCTACAATTTTTTCAATTTTGTGGATTTGAGGTGGACACGAGATTAATCTGGAAATTTTTCGTAGCATTGATTTTGGAGATTGAGTTAGCCTCACATTTTGGGAAAATAATGTTTGAATCTTATCATATAATCTTATTCAGAAGCTTTATTAGTTTGGGGAAGTCAAGTTTATTCGATGTATTACTATTTAGCAATTTCAATAATTCTTTTCACATTTATGTTCATCTGTACATGGATTGCTTGTGATTATATCTGGCGGAAGGTAATTGTGTCTATTATGTTCTTCCTTATAGTTTTCTCTACAATTCTGTTCTTATGTATGTATATTTTGTTAGGTTTTGTTAAATGAATTTAGTTGGTTACCCCATATCGAGTATGTATGAGTTGGTATTTTTGAAATCTAGCAACCGTTCATTAATTTCATATACACCCAAGGTTCCAGGAAGCTTGTGTTAATCACTGAAATATGGTTAAAGTATAATTGATTTTTATATTTCAGTTAAAGTTGATCTTTAAGAATAGTATATTTAGAAGAAAGTTCTAAACTTACGGTACTCTTTTACTTATTGATACATGATTATTAGTGGATGTAATCAATTGATAGAGAACGCTGATCTTAAATCCACAAAAGAATAGTTGCTTAAAGCTTGCTGGATGAAGGACCACTTGATAATTCTGGTGCATACAAATTATACTTTTGTAAATATTCATAAACTGATTTCTCCAAGTTGTAAAGCCTTTTGGAATCAGAACATTGTAGATGTTATTAGCTGGTTAACTATTTAGCTCTGGTTGGCATATTTTGTTACGTGACAATCTTGACGAGCTAGCTTCTCATAATGGTTTACAGGAGCATATTGTCAAAACTGGTTATGGTTCTGTTTCGGTTGCTGTTTACGGAGACCAGGACAAGCCAGCTCTTATTACCTATCCTGATTTGGCTTTAAACTGTAAGGAAATTATGCTGAATTTTCACTAATTGTATTGTCGATTTGCAACCAAACTCTTGTTGTTCTGGTAGCTGTTAATCTTTTGCTGGTAATTGATCATCCTGCGGAGCCTTTTTGGTTAAATAGTTGCCAAAACAAAATTGTTTTCTTTTAGGAACTGTTGTTTGTATCTGACTCCTTTTTTGTCTGCATGCTGCCAAACAGACATGTCCTGTTTCCAAGGATTGTTCTTTTGTCCAGAAGCATGTTCTCTTCTTCTCCACAATTTCTGCATTTACCACATCAGTCCTCCAGGTCATGAGGTTGGTCCCATGATTTCTTAATCACTAATTTAAGTTATTTCTTACACCATTGAACTATTCCATTTCTGGTCTGGTTCTTACGTCAAGAGTTATTGCAGTTAGGAGCTTCAGTAGCTGACCCTGATGAACCCTTGTTATCTGTCGATGCTTTAGCTGATCAGATTGCTGAAATCCTCGACTATTTTGGGTAATTCTAGTGGTAGTAATATTTGCCTGGCTTTCATTTTCTTCTTCTCTGATTCTCCCATTCTAATTATTGCTTCTATGAAGTGCAATAATATATATGGGGATATATGTGGAATTTAAGCTAAAACTCTCTTTCTCTCCGCAGACTTGGTGCTGTGATGTGCTTGGGTGTAACAGCTGGAGCTTATATTCTTACCCTCTTTGCTGTGAGTCATCCATCCTCCTATGGTTGTATCTAATGTCCTCTCTATCAGTTCTGACCAACAAAAATGTGTACTGCTTTACTACAGATGAAGTACTCTCAACGTGTTGTGGGTCTGATTCTCGTTTCCCCTTTATGCAAAGCACCATCTTGGACAGAGTGGCTCTGTAACAAGGTTCGCTACCTTTTTCACTTTCTAATTGTTTTAAGAGTTGGCCTTATGTAAAAAAAATTACCATGTAATTGGTTTGTTACTATCACTTATAGTAAAATGACTAATACTTTTTTTAATAAAAGAACTAATACTAATAAACTAATAGTACATTTTTAAAATACACGCAAAATACAAAAACAGATATACGATAAAGTCTAATTGCATAACCACATTCAGTGTTAAATTTTGAAAAGGTGAGAATCACAGTGAATGGTAAACTATTTACAGGTGATGTCAAATTTGCTTTACATCTGTGGTATGTGCGGAATTGTAAAGGAGCTGTTACTCATGCGCTACTTCAGCAAGGTGTGTTTCAAATCCATCTGTTTTTTGTTCCCCCAAAGTTTACTCTTTTTTTAAGATTGATGGGCAATTAGAATTTAAACAGGATGTTCGTGGCGGAGTAGATGTACCTGAATCAGATATTGTCCAATCGTGCAGAAGAGTTAGTTCCTCACTATTCTCAGTGTCCATTTATATAACTACACGATTTTAGCATTTGTCTGATTTCCATCCAATTTCTGAATGATTGCAGTTGCTGAGCGAGAGACAGAGCCCTAATGTGCTGCGTCTTCTTGAAGCTTTTAATGGGTATTTATATTTCACTATTATGCATATACTAATGTACAAGGTTTACAATTAGTTATTCAAAGTAGTTAATCCACCATCATATCATCTTCTGTCTATCAGGAGACCAGATATCACTGACGGCCTGCGAAAATTAAAGTGCCGATCCTTGATTTTTGTTGGAGAAAACTCTCCTTTCCACTATGAAGCTCTTTACATGACTTCAAAGCTAGATAGGAGATTCAGTGCCTTGGTCGAGGTAAAGTTTAAACATGAACACAAATCTCACACAACTTTACTAAATGTACTTATCATACGTTATACATAAATTTTGATGTATTTTGCTCAATATTAATGCAGGTTCAAGCATGTGGATCGATGGTTACAGAAGAACAGCCAGATGCTATGTTGATACCATTGGAATATTTCCTCATGGGTTACGGCTTCTTCAGGCCGTCTCATTTCAATGTAAGCCCAAGAAGCCCTCTGAGTCCGACCAGCATATCACCCGAGCTTTTCTCACCGGAAAGCATGGGCTTGAAGTTGAAACCAATAAAAACAAGAATTTCTTAGGCTGGGGAGCTTGCAAGAGGCTGTAGATAATATAATTAGCAAAGTGGAAGCATAAGAACTAGGATATAAAGGGCAAAGATGATATATAGTAAAGATGGGTGAACTTTTTCTCATACTTTTTTCTTTTTGGATTTTTTTTGTTTACCACATGTACTCTAGATAGAATTAGTGAGAGATGAATCAGTGTACATCATTCGAACAATTAAATTATGTAAGAAGGTAAAGCAGCAAAGAATAATAAAAGGAGGGAGAAGTTTGTCAATTTCAGTTAATCAGTTGGTTCCCACGGCTGGGCACATTGGTCTTTTCGATGACTTGGGTGATAAGGTATGATGAGGTTGTTGGATTTCCACAATCATGCTTAGGGTTTAGGGTGAGACACCTATGCTTGTGAAAATGGAACAACTTTTTGAGTGGTGTGGTATTTCAAATTTCTTCATGAGAGAGAGAGAGAGAGAGAGAGAGAGAAAATCATGCAAGTGCTGCAACACACTCTGCATCTAATATTCTTTCATTTTAGACTTTTCTAAAATAAGTGATATTGAGTGCACGATCTATGACGAATGATTATTTTGTCTAAAAAACTGAAATTATACAACATTCTGAAACTCAACCCATACGGACCAAAGATTCCACTGTCGATAGTTCCGACGTTTAATCCCAAAATAGAATAGCTTATACCTTATTTATTCATTTATTCATCCACGTCAACCCATTGTAAATCTCATGTTCTGATTCCTAAGGGCCCCCATGGCTTCTTCCTCGTTTCTTCGAGCTTTTCTTCTGTGCATCTCCGCATACATTTCCTCTATCATCGGTTTCCAGAGACGAACACGCGCATTTATGAACCAATTCGACACCTAGTTGCGAAAATAGCATTACAGTGAAGACAAGCAAGATATAAATAAACTATCTTGAAAAAAAAGATCATAAAGCTGAGTTCATTTACCTGGCTTCTTGTCAAACCACTTTTCATGGCTAGCAAGTGTTTCTCGGCATCTTTTGGATACCTGGAATTTGAAATGTTCATCTCTAATGAAATCTATCTTGCTTATAGGTAAAATGACGAAAATGTACTCATAAACAAAGTAAAATATGAGGGGAAAGAGCTTTGATCTCCAAAGAAAATGCATGACAAAGAATCTGATGCAATGGGGGAGCTAGATGGGCTCACGGGTGAAGAAAATTCTGATACATCCATGCCTTCAAAACGGATACAGATCGTTCGGGAAGCCCTCTTTGAGGCCTCCATAGTTGATGATCACTCTTACTCAGCTGCTGGAGTGCCCACTGCTTCTGCAACAAGGATGTCTCGTACGAGCTATCTTCTCTCGTCTCTCCCTCGCTATATTTGTCTCCCATTGCAAGAATGTAGCTGCTAATTCTCTCCCTCAGCTTCTTGTACACGAGAGAGACGGAGGGGAGAGCAAAACGAGCGTGCAGATTAGGATCCAACTCGGTTACAGCATGAAATGCAGATACCACCGTGTGGATTTCGTCCAAGCATTGGTTGTACTGATCATCGACCTGAATTCGATAGAGACAAATAAACAAATGGAAATACAGGGATTGCTCGAATTGCCAAACTAATAAAAAACTATACCATTTGCAATAAAGACAGCAGATGTTTCTTCTTGGATTCAACGTCCCGTTTGTTCTGAAACACGGGGCGACTTGAAGACAACAAAGAATCATGATCAATCCCATAGCTCGTCTGATCAAAGTCTTGCAGCGCATAGTAAGCAACATCAGCTAAAATGTCCTGCATTGCATGGAGAAATCTTGATCCTGATAACATTGGGGAGAGTTGGGGCGTCGGCTTGTAAGAATTGAAGTTCAACGAGAGGCTATTACTGCTACACGAAGTATTGTCTGATCCAACGTGTGTTCTATGCGAAGAGGTCATGTCTGAACAAGGTTGAGATGTTGCAAGGCTCAGAGACAGCTCCTTACTAAATCGAGATGGCCCCGGATTGATAGAGTTGATATCCTCTTCTCCTCTCGATATCCATTCGTTGAGCCTAGAGTTTCCAGCACGTGGAACTTCAGTCGTTCCGACGACACCTCCTATAAACGGTAAGCACCCTTCAAAACTATAACCTGTGCTCTCAAATGTAGAAGAGTTCACAGTTTTGGGGGACTCAAATGGATAAGAAAAGGGGGCTGCTCGATTCTCAAATCCTGCATGAGAGCTAACACCATGAATTTGGTTATATGTTGAGGCAACTGAGAAATCTGTAGGAGTGTTCTTTGCTGATTGTATGCTCCAAAGTTCATCAGCCACACGACCAAAACTGATCATGGCTTCTCCAAGAGCCGGCGGAAACCCATGGTTTTCGATTTGTCGAGCAAATGAATCCGAATAACCCAAGGCCGAATTCAATGAGTTACAATCTGAAAGTGATCCACCTGCCTCTGTTTGCATGTTCATAGGATCACTTTAAACTCAAAACCTGAAAATGTAGACCTCATCTATCATTATCTCTTGCTATCATAATACTACATTTTATCACTTCTCAAACAACTTCCAAAAGTCAAATTCTACAAGGTGTGTGTGTGTGTGTTCACCCCTACACCAAGTGCACAATTACACACATTGAGAAAAAGTTACCCCAAGACATGGTTGTGTAAAAAAACATAGGAAAAGAAATCACACATACTAAAAGAGTAGCCTTTTAACTACTTGCTAATATCTTTACAATCTCTTGTTTTATTTCAACTAGACATGGTAAAACATGGGAGTGAAATACCAACATATTGTTTAAGGAAAGGGTAAAAGAGAGAGTAATAACAAGTGTTTCACTCATATGTATACAGAAACAACACACAAGGGTAAGCAAGTTGTTTTTTATACTTGTTTTTTATTTACTGTTTGCACTTGCAGCATTTATATCTATGCATTATGAGTGTCTTAAAAAGGAAACTGAAGAAAGAGAGCTCTCTTTTACTCCATAACCTTTTGTCTTGGGGAGAAAAGGAAAATAAAACTTAAGGAAAAAGCAGAAATCATTAACATAACAGAAAATATCATAATATCTTAATTGACTTATAGCATGAAAGAAGAACATGAAGTGATTAATGCAAAGAGAGTGTAAGAACAAACCTTATTATATCCTTACAGAAGAAATGACTGCAAAGAAGAGACTATCACTGGTGAAATGCAGGTTCACCTTCAAGAAAAAAGAAATATAACTTTAGAACAAATGATTAAAAACCAAATATTAAAAGAAAAATGAAAAAGTGGGCACTTTGATCATGAGAGTAGAATATGTAGGAAATCATTGGTTATTCTTTCTTTCTTCCTAAACAGTGTATAAATCAAAAGGTAAAAAGGACTGTTGTTATAAGGTATTTTTTTGTTAAGCTTGCATCAAAAGAATAATGCAGTGAATATGGTTTTTGTAACAAGACGCAAGTTTTCATGGACAGAATCAGTACCAAGTACTTAACCCCACCACAATTCTGAAAAAACTAGACAACAAGGAATAAAGGCCAAAATCAAATGCATAAAGAGTTAATTTTTAATAAAAAAATTAAAAGTTTTTTACCGCTTATGTGATAAAGAAAAGTGGGGTTTCATCCAAGAATTCAAAGCCCAAGAAAACTGAGAATTCAGAGCCTTCACAGACCCACATCAAGAATCATGATCTCTATACAAACACAATCTCCTCTCTTTCTTAAAAGACTCTTCTTTTAACATAGAGGCTTATTAACCATTGGGCTGTTGATTTTAAGCTCGAAAAATACAAAGGGTTTATTGGGTTTCAAAGTACTTGCATTATGAATGAGCCCATCAAAAGCATGAGAGAGAGAGAGAGATAGAGGCTGTTGAAAAGCAGGGAAAATTTGGCCTGTATGCAGAGAGGTAGGCAGATAGAGGGGGGTTCAATGAATCAAAGCTGTTAACTGCTTGTTAAAATTGGAGAGAGAGAGATGCATACATATAATATGTATGGATGAGAGAGAGAGGTGAAAAACAAAAAAGGATAGCATTATGCATTACTCTCTGATGCTGCATGCTGCAGTTTCACTCATTTCTCTTGCAGCTTTTTTGAGGGGCCATCATTTCTTTCTCTCACACACACATACACACTAAACAATATCTCTGAATTTGAATTGAGCCCTTTGGTCCTCCTCATTATCTACCTTCAATGATAGTCACAAACAAAAAAATCTTGATTCTCAAAAAGTTGTTTACTCTTTTAACCCAAATTGAGAATGCATAAATAATGTTGACGAGAAAGGAGAGAGAAAGGGTAAGAAAAGAACACCACTTTTGTTACCTGAATCATACAACTAAATGGTTAAGGCAAGTAAGCAGAGAAAAAAAGGGTCTATAAAACACTGTTTCACCAGCAGTACACTTTCAGTCATTGGTAAGAGAGAGAAAGAGGAGAGAGAGAGAGAATAGTAGCGGTATGCAATGATGATGCAAGCAATATTTGAGCAATGGGAGAGAGATCTCTGATTTGGGAAAATCTTTGACGAATTGAATTTATAATATGCGTGCATGCAATGCAATTTACAAACCCCTATTCATCAATCAAGATTATTCCTATGTAAATAGTATTCTAGCTTATACATCTCATTGATATTGTTATTTAATTAGTGTTGGGGATATGATGAAATTTTGTTTTAGGTAAATGATGCTATTTATTGTACGGTTTGGGGGCTATTTTTCTGACCCTGCAGACTTAATAAGTAAAAAAAGTAGAGAGAGAAAGAGGGTGGGAAAATATGGAAAGATCATTTTCAAGTGACATGATGACACATCGACTATAAATGTGAAAATAAACTACCAATACAACTTAAAAATAAATTAAAATCATGAAAAAGTATTGAAAAAAAGAAGAAAAAAGGGTTGTACAGTGTTATTTTTATTTCATTAATCTAATGTAAAATATTTTATAATGATTCACTAACATGTGAAATTGTATATAATATCAAACTGATGTCATTATATACATTTATAAATACCATAATATTTTTCTCTCAAAAAAAAAATACCATAATATTTTATACTACAATTTTAATTTATAAGTGCAATAATATCAATCAATAAATATATAAAGAATTTGCAGTTTATAATTGATCAATTTAGCTCTAATGTGGCTATTTGTTTTTGTGGGCATAATGATGGAGTACTTGAATGGAGCAAATTTTGTGAATAGTAAATTTGTGATTGATTTGACGTGGTAGTGGTGAATAAAATTTATGTTAAATCGATACTCATTGCTAATAATGATGTACTATTTTATTATTGTTAATTAGTGAAATAATGATTAAATGATTATATATTGATTATATTTTTGTAATATATAATAAATAAATTATATATAATATAAATAATTTAAAAACATAACTAAACTTATTGAATAATTTTAAAACAATTTAAATTAATAATAAATAAATAATATATTTATATATATACATATATATAATAGAATATTCTAATACATAGATATATATAATTAAAATTAGGAATAATTACAAAACATGACCACTTTTAATACCATATTTACCAAGTGGAACACTCAAAATTCAATGTTCCCAAGATGGTCATTTTATTTTATAAAGGAACACTTTTGTAATGATTATAGGATTCACATTCTCCCACCTCACATTCTCTTTTCTCTCTCTCATCTGACTCACTTCCCATTATCTCTCTCCTCACGTCTCTCTCCTCTCATGCACACAAGAAGACTTTTTCTTTCTTTTCTTTTTTTTTTTTAAATTTTGAATTCAAATTTTATTAAATTAATTTTTTCAATTTTTCAGTTGATTATTATTTCAGTTTTATTTTTTTGTTTTGATTATTTGAATTCAAAATTTACACGTTTTTAAGTAACAGTGTATATATTTTTTTATTATTTTCTTAATTCAATATTATATATTATTTTTCATTTTTTTTAATATTTAATATTATTTTTGTAAAATTTATATATTCATTTTTTCCAGAATTTATATTCTTCTTTTTTTAATATTTAATATTATTTTACAAAATTTATAATTTTTTTCTAATTTTAAATTTATCTTTATGTATTCAAACGTTATTTTTATATATGCATTTCTATTCACTTTTAATATACATATATGCAGATTTTAAATTCTGCATATATATAATTATTCTGTATATATATTCAAAATATAAATTCTAATACCACATAAAAAAATGCATACAATTACAAAATTTCTGCATATATTATAAAAAAAATTCTCAAATTACATTGGATTAACCTAAAAATTACATGAATATCTGGAATACTCAAAAAAATTAATTAAACACAACCAAAAAAAACAAAATTGAAATAAAAAATTATGAGCATCCAAATCCCTAAACAATTGGCTGAATGTAATCTCCACAGCTAATCCAAAAAAAAAAAAAAACCTGAACAGAAAAGGATGTCAGGCGGGTGACGATTAAAACAATAAAAAAAAAACGCCTGAACAGAAAAAAACAATTCTGGGCATCCAAATCCCAAAAAAACCTCCACAGCTAATCCCAAAATTGAAATAAAAAATTCTTGGGCCCAAACTTGGGCTTTCAACTAAAATACAAACTTGTCAAACTAACTAAGTTTCAATTTACCAGGCGGTTTATAGGCTTGGAATTTGACCAATTATTTCAGCGGAGGTTGATTTCAGCGGCGAAGGTGCAGTAACAGTTTCAGTAGGGCTTCGATCTGGTTTGGATTTGCGATGCAATTCCGGCGCACGACGGCGTTTGGGCATGAGTTGTGGCAGACGTCGGCGAATGTTGCGGCGTGTTTCGATTCCAGGCGTCGAGGGCTTTCAGGGCTTCGAAACCTTCACTGCCTCTACTCCTCGCAGATCTGCCATCTCCGTGAATTCGCCAGAAACGCGGCACTCAACTCCGTCCATTTTCTCGCCCGAAAATACGTTCGTGTGTGTCTGGGAGCAGTGACGGAATGACAGAATTCCGGCGGCTGAGGGGTGTCATTTTCCGGTGGCGTGAATGCAGGCGTCGGCGGTTGAAAGGGGAGCGGCGCGTCGGCGGTTGCAGGGGAGAGGCGCGTCGTGGTGGTTGTAGGGGAGCGTCGGCGCGTCGGTTGAAGGGGTGTCATTTTCCGGCGGCAGTGGTTTCAGTCGCGGTTGGATGCGATGATGAACGCCATTAATTCCGGCGTGAAGGTTGAAGGACCGTCGCCGCTGACGGACTGCCTCTGCTCCTCACAGATCTGCCATCACCGGAAACCTTCCGATCGTTGCCTTCCGACCGGCGTGAACGTTTCTCCGTTGAGCGGGGCAGATTCCGACAAGCGGGGTGGGGTGGGTGGAGCTCTGAAAATGAGTGATGAAAATCGGAGAGAGAGAGAGTTTAGAGAGAGAACGATGAAAATGAAATTAATTGGGTTTTTTAAATGTGCAGATTTGAAAATGGAAAGGTAGGTAGAGTAGGATAGGGGTAGCGTGAGATATAGGTTTAGTGATTTTTGTAGATATTAATTTAAGTGGGACCCACTTTTTGACCCTCCATGGAAGTTGGAATTTTTTGTGGTCCACAATGAAATAACACTATCTGAAATGACCTTATTTGATACTTACCCTTAAAATTAACTTTTTTATTGATTGTCTAAATAAAATATATATTTGACATGAAAGAGAGAATGAAATGAAAATATATATTTGATATGAAAGAGAAAATTAAATAAAAATATATATGTGATATGTAAAAAGTGAGATAAATAAAATACTATATATTTGATGTGTATGATAAAGTTGATGTAATTTATAATAAATTATGTGAAACAGGCGTGCAAATGTATAATAGAGGTGTACGTGTATTTTGAATGAGATGCAATGTGCAAATTTAAAAAAATTCATTAAAAATTAAAAAAGAATGAGATGTGATGTGCAAATTAAAAAAATTCATGCCTACCCCGAGTCTCTGCGCCGCTAGCCCACCCTGACCCATTCCTGCCCCGCGCGGGGCAGATAGGGATGACAATGGGGTGGGTTCAAACCCGGACTCCCCACGAACCCGCCCCGTATGGGCCAGGTAAAAACCCGGTCAAACGGGTCGTGGGGCGGGTTTGGGACGAGTCTTGGTATTAAGTGAACCCGCCCCGTACCCACATATATATATATATTAATTAAATATATATAGTTAAATAAATATACTAATTATATATATAATTAAATATATTAAAATTAGACTATTAATCAACATATTCATTAAATTATTAGATTAGATATGTGCATGAAGTCATGAGCAAAAATTGTACAAATTAGAGTTTATTAACTTTTATTATTATTTTAATTTCAATGAACAATATATGTGTTATTTTAAATATTTATATTTAATAAGTTGGAATTTGAATGGATTATTTTGCATATTTATTGTTGTTTGAATCATTCATATGCATATTGATGTTACATTTTAAATTTTATTATATTTTGTGTAATGCATTTGATATGTATGGTAAAAATAAAATAAAATAAAAAATAGGTGTGTAGGCGGGTCGGGGCGGGTAAAACCCGCCAGGTTCGTGGGACGGCACGGGGCGGGGCGGGTCCAACTCCAAATTGAGGCGGGCCGGGGCGGGGTGGGTTTCGGGTCCTAAAAATTCTTGACGGGGCGGGTCCTGGGACGGGTCCCTAGGGGCAGATCTGGCATATCCTACCTCATGTTATATATATATATATATATATATATATATATTGACAAATAAAAATTTATTTAAAAATAAAAATAATGCAACAAATTTATCAAAATATATTCAACAAAAATAATTTTAAAATAATTTTACATTAGAGTTATAATAATAAATAAGTAATGTAAATTTAAATTTATTTTGTCATCCCTAATACGGATGAGCGCATCCCAAAACATACCTTACCAACGGGTTTATATTATGCATCAATGTTTATCATTTTGGTAATAATTAGAAGGAGTTTGACTAAATTTTTTCTAAATATTATGCATCAATGTTTATCCACGCTAGTTTTTTAAAGTAGAAATGTGTTAAATAGTGGTGTTCTTTTTCCGGCCAATGGAATTGAATTGACAACTTTAATTTAAATTTAAAACATAATTTATGACAAATATAATGAAAGAGAGCCAATTTTTTTATCACGATAAAAAAAGTAGTATACATACCTTCTTCTTTTCTTTTTTGCTATTGAAGCAGGGATATGACTTTTGTATACTACGAATTAAGATTCAAATTTTTTTTTTTATAATAGTGATTGTTTTAATTAGAAAATTACAAATAATTAACATATATTTGAGTTGAGTTGTAGCAGTTCATTGTTCCATGAAATAAATTCATGAATAGAAGAAAGCCAAGGGTACTCGGAATCTAACCATCAAAATCTCAACGAAGAAATCATAAATGACACAAAGTTGAGTAATCAATATGTTAAGAGGAATGTTGATGTGGATTTTTTGAAGATAACTTACAGATCACATGAGTCGAAATGGTGGTTTGAGATATGGAAGGTGCATATCTACCCAGCATCATATTAATTTTAGGGAATGTTTGGTTGACACCTTTTTTTATGTGAGTAATGATAATCAAAGTTATGTATTTGAAATGATTTTACTATGATTTTGATTCGTAAAACCAGTATTTTCATAATCGGACCGGTGATCAAACAGGATAGAGCATCAGTTGTCAGTTTAACCGGTTGAATTGGCGGACTAACCGTTAAAATAATTTCGATCTATTTTTTTAATATTATATATGTTACATTAAAAAAAATAGAATAAGTTACCTATTCTCATATAATTTTTTTTAAATTATAAATTAAATATAGAAATAAGCACAATAGAATCATAGACAATCAAAATACTCAAAATAATTGAAGTTATAATATCATATTGTAATTAGTGACATGTTTTATAACTCATATATAGTAAAGTCTCAAATTAAAATATTACTATGAAAATTTAAAATATATAAATTGTAGAATAAAAAATTAAATTTACCGTGTCTCAAGATTTAATTTAATAAAAAATTTAGAAAATTAAATTAAAAGAATTAAAATATAAAAATAGGCTGGTTCAACTGATTTTTTCCGGTTGAACCATAAAAACAGTTTCATTGTAATTGAACCGGTTTTATGGCCGGTTCCCGATTCAACCTATTCTAAAAAACAGTGGTAAAAATTAAGAAATCTACCATAATTTAGCTATTTCAGAGGTGTGAGTTACATTTAATACTCTTTTTATTCCTATACCTTTTCAATTTCTTATAATTATACCAAACTAGACGACAATAGATGAATGAGAAGCTTGGATTGTCATAGTAGCAATGAAATGGACAAAACTTCTGGCTTTCACCATATATGCTCTATTACAATAGGATACAATTGTAGGAGATCTTGCAGTGAAAGGAAAAAAAATTTGGAAGCAAATCAAGAATTTGGAGGATGCTTGTTAAGTTTAAGAGAATAAGGAAGACAATAAGTAATGAATCAAACTCATGCATCCTATTTCAGAGGTAGTTGATTCCCACAAGTGGGGTTTCATTTCATTCCTTACCCACAGCCTACACCAAACATATAAATTCATTTTATTCTCATTTCTTATGTTAAAGTGTTCAACCAAGCACACCCAAAGTCTACATTAAGGGTATGTTTGGTTGGGTATTATAGAAAGTGAGTAATGGTAATCAGAGTCATAGTATGTATTTGGAATGACTCTACTATGATTTTGATTCTAAAAAACTAAAAAATCTATCATAGTTCAGCTATTAGAGAATTATGACTTTCATTTAGTTCTATTTCCATTCTTATACTCTTTCTATTTCTTCTAATTACACCAAATTTCCCCTAAGTTTGTCAAAACGTCAATACTTTCGCACACGTTTTTGCTTGGGTCTTTCGAAATTTAGAATTTCTATTATTGGGCGTAGCCAACAAATTTTTTGGATGACCCAATCGATAATTGCAACTCCTGTAAACAATTTTAATATTTAAAAAAAAAAAAACTTGAGGAGTATGATATATTTTGTGCATATAAAATTGTCTCAACATAGATACAATTTCATCAATACTTTAACGAATGTAACTTAAAATTCACACTAGATGAGACTTGGTAAACACCACCAAATCAACCTCTATGGGTGAAAGTGTAATACTCTTTCTATTCTCAATTTTATTTCCATTGAAATAAATGCCAACATTAAGAAAAATAAGATAAATTTGATAAATTAAGAATATTATGGGTCTATATTTAAATAAAATTATTGTCCATGAGGATGATTTTTGTAGCCCGTTTAATATTGAAGATCAACATCAGTTGAAATATTAAAATACAAGAGCAATAAATATAATAGCATATATCATAATCAGTTAGACAATAATGATTTTATAAATATCACTTTAGCATTTAGGAATTATCCTATATTATAAACATGGATGTAAATGGCGGTCGCAGAAATCGCCTAGGCGCTTGACGGCACTCGATCGCCGACGCTAAAGTCAAATCACCGAGAAAAATCCATCAACACATTCGGCACTGCCGCGGCCGTAGATGTCGCCTTGGACCGCCTAGACAGTCATTACTCTTCTTTTTCAATTTTTGTTTCAACTTAAAAGTTAAAACTAAAATATTTTTTTACTAAATTACTAAAAAATGAAATTTTAATTGAACTACTTTAAAATTTATTCGTACTATGTATTTTGCTCTTTTTATGTTTCATTTAAAAATTGAACAATATCGTATTATGATATGTTTTAACATTTTGTTCACTTGTAATATTTAGTAATTATTATTAACTATGTTTTAAATTTATAATTTATCGTATAATGCATATTTTTATTAATATATGTTTAAAAAAATTTAATATTAATAGAAATTATTTTTAGCATCACTTAAGCACTCTGGATGGTTGGCCATTTGGACCTTGATTATTGAGTACCTCCCCTCATGGTAAGGGCATCTCCAACCCTGCGCTTAACGCCAGGGTGGAGATGCAATTTTGCTTCAACACTGCACTATCTCTCGCGCCACATTGGAGGAAATGAACAGTGTCGCGCTGTTCACAGCGCTGGGTCCTCTTTTTTTTTTTTTTAGTTTATACTTTTATGTTTAAATTGTTATACTTTTAAGTTCAAATTGTGATACTTTTAGATTAAAATTGTGATACTTTTATTTAATAATTAAATTATAATATTTTTAGGATGAATAATTAATTAATTGTAATATTCTTAAATTGAACAATTAAACTGTAATATTTTATAGTTGAATAATTAAATATAATTTTTGTTTATATTATTTGAAAATTAATAGTATAAAATAATAATAAAATTATATAATTATTAAATTTAAATTAATATAAAAAAATAAAAAAAAAAAAATATATATATGTAGCGCAAAATGTAGCACGAGCGGTTGGAGATGAATTACAGATTTCGCGCTAGAGTAGCGCAGAGTTCGCGCTACTCTAGCGCGAACCATTAGAGATGCCGGATAATTGACCATCGTACTCTCCACCATATATCTACTCCCTAAGTTAGGGGTCACTTAGGACCCTAAAGCTATTTTCATGGAGTTATTCTGTTATTCTTGTGTTCTTTGTTTTCTTTTTCTTATTATTGTTGTTTGTAGTCGTTTTTGTAGTCATATATGTCCATCTCAAAAAACATGATAAAAATGGTTACAACAAATGATAACAATATAATATTTTTATAATAAAAATAAATAGATTTGGGATAACATTAAAGAAAAAGTGAAAACTGATTTGAGGGATAGAAAAACAATATAAAAGTTATATATATATAGAAAAATGAAACTTCATTTTATTGAAAATTGATAAATTTTTATTTTGAAAATATGCATTTCAAATTGTATATATGAAAAATAATACTAATACATACTAAAAAGTGACAATTTTAAGTAAAAAGTGACATTGTTGAAGTGAAAAACAATTGCCAGAGTTGTTGGGCTGGAACAAGAGAAGGTGTGAGGGAAATTAAATTGCAGGAGAGTTGGTCTCTTGTAATCCATATTTACATGGACTCATATCATTGTTATGTATAATTATTATAATTATTATTTATATATATTATTACTGTTATAAAAATATATACTTGATTTTTTAATAGTAATACTTCCTTCGTCCCTCTAAAAGTTGCTCGTTATTGTTTGACACAAATATTAAGAAAAATATAAAATATTGATATAATATAGGTGATGTGATCGAAAAAAGTGAAAAAGTAATGAGAATGGTGTAAAAAATATCGAAAATAATAATAAAGAAGTGAATAGTAGTTTACAGAAAATGTAAAAAATAAATGAGCAACATATAGCGGGACGAACGAAAATGACAAAATGAGCAACTTATTATGGGACGAAGGGAGTAGTATATAAGCATATAATAATTTATACGCGTAACAGTAATAATTAACAAATACGAATTTACCGTAACTCGAATTCATATAAATTTTTGTCATCGTAGAAAATGAATTCCTGGCTGCTCTTGAAGCAAAACTCAACCATACATGCATATGGTTTAGCTCATTGTGAAATCACCAAGTTGGAGAGGTGATCAAGGGAAATTAATTTCTCAAATAGTTTCAGTCATGGAAATTTATCTAACGGCATCATTTGCCCAAATTAATGGATGCTTTTCATTCATACACTTCTAAAATTATTTTGGATTGAAAAAGGGTGCATGAGAGAGAAAGATAACTGTATGTGTAATAATAATGAGAATTTTGAATGTAATTTCGTAATTTTTCATGTATAACGCTTGATTGTAATTGTAACAAATTTTGTTCCCCTAAAAATAAAATTTTTGTATCAACTTTTGTTATATCTAACTATATTTTATTTGTGACATCCTAATTTGTACTGTCGGATATTTATACATATTTAAATGTTCACAAGTTCGATTTAATCGCGGATCTTATTCACAAAAAAATAAATAAATAAAAAATGTATAGGCCTTGCAAAAGAAGCATGAATATATATATCCCTTCATGATCTTCATTAGAGAGCCCAAATAGTTGGCCCAAATTAATTTCATGGGCCTGGACCTCATTTACTAGTCCTCCTTAAATAGAAGCCTTTTTTTTTTTTTTTTTAATTTCTTTCACTTAAAGCTAGATTAGCTCTATTCACAAGAAAAATATATATTAATGAAGGCTACCTAAATCAATCATTAATGTAGTTCCAACTGTTATACATCTATTTACCTTCAACCAAAAGAAAGAAGAGAGTTTGAATCATAATTTTACTGATAAAATAATTAATATACAAATTGCTTTCAGGAAGGAGACCCAATTTAATCTATTTGGATGAATATTGTTATTTTCATTGTGATTTAAACTCAACATGTGAATATGAGTCACTTTATTTAAAATCAACATGTGAACATAAGTCACTTTGATATCATAAAAGTTTATTTAAAAATTCCAACTTATAAAGAAATGCAAATTTATTATGGTGCCAAAATTTATTTATATTAATTTTCTAAAACTAAAGAGTTATTATCAAATTGCATAAGTACAAATAGATAAAAAAAAAAGCAATAGTATAATTAGTAGCAATTTAATATATATATATAGGTGGAGAGAACACCAGACAATTAGTGTTTTGACAAAATTAAGAGGAGACATTAAAACAAAGGCACACATATATACGATATGATATGATGAACAACAAAAGTAAAACAAAAAAGAAAGAAAAAAAAAAAGTAGACAAGGTGCAGCTGCTACTTGATGATCACATGTCGTCCCCAAACAAAGGCAAAACCGTCCTCACAAGTCTCTCACACGATATATATCCAACTTATCTCTAGCTGTCCATCCTTTCATTCAATTATGGAGTTGACATATTGCAACTCAACTAATAAACTTTTAATGCAACTTGCTCACCTACTTGCACACCCTATCTATCTATATATAAATATTGTATGTATATGTGCATCTATTTCTCTACACATACACACCACAAGGTCAAAATATATTCACATTTCGTAGTCACATCTTTGGCGGTAGTAAATTCAACAACTAAATTATGTATTAATTGGACGAATATGAAATCGATCCAATTAAGGGATCAGAGACACCAATTTATCATTGAGAGTGGCCAAATAAATATAAATTACATGCAAAACTCATAATTCAAATTGAAAGATGCATGTAACGTCATGAGCATGCGTCTATTAATTCCATATAAATAATTAAAAAGAAATGATGAAACTTGGATTGACAATTGGACTATTATGTTGCGAATGAAAATATGTTGATCTAATTAATGCCAATGAGAAGAAGTACACTGTCAATGGATTTTTTGAGGAAACTATTTCGTGTAGGGCCTTAACATTTATGATGTTCACAATTCGTTACAAAAAAATAAAAAAAACATTTATCCTCCCCTAACATGAAATATATATATAT
This sequence comes from Prunella vulgaris, assembly GCA_026898435.1. Lineage (NCBI taxonomy): Eukaryota > Viridiplantae > Streptophyta > Magnoliopsida > Lamiales > Lamiaceae > Prunella > Prunella vulgaris. The sequence continues at coordinate 265,288 of JAPKLY010000349.1, read as the reverse complement.
ATATATGCTAGTAATTTAAATTAATTAAGAGACCTAAATATATAAATTAGAGAATATATATTTGAAATGAGAGAAATTCCAACTTATGAAATATCATTGGAGCCAGCCCCACATGCATTCATTAATGAATTGGATAAACACTTAGAATATATTATTGTAAATTAATTTCAGCTATATATATTAAAAACACAAACAACATGGAAAAAAAAATTACGATTATACTGCTACGGTGCTATATGATACTATCATGTTTGGACTTCAAGTAATTATTAATTATTGTGAACCACTAATGTGAATAGTGAAATTTAAATCCAAAAAATACCCAATTAAGAACCAAATTAATTAGATAGAGACGACCAATTAATTAATCAAATATTCATTGAAAGCAAAATAGCAATAAATAAGCACCAAAAGTAACATTGCAATTATGAAAACTAGGACACAACTATATATATAACCCACCAAATCAACACATTGAAATATTCTAACTAGCTAGCTACTATATACAAACACATTTTTTTATTTTCTTTTCTTTTTGAATACTCATAATTAATAATTCCAACTTGCATGACAAAAGAAGCCCCCTTTAGCCCTTAAACCAATACTCAATTAATTAATCACAACACATTTATTTTTAAAATAAAAATAAAAATTAAACCCCCACCACCAGCAGTGCACTAGCTAGTTGATCTTACCTGTCATAATATATAATTAATTAATTAATTATATTATTGTTGGGCTTGGCCTTGGGCATGCATGGAGGCTAAGGCGACGACCCCTAACTTCTGGAGATTGAGCTTGACGACCGTATCGGTGAACATCTTGGCATCCTCGCCCGTATTTCCCTCCGGTATATCTACGATATACGATTCCAATACGACCGTATATACCTTGCCGTCCTTGTTGAATTCGTTGACGGAGGTGACCGACCGGTAGTTGTTGAGGCGGTGCTCGCCGCCGACGACCCTGAAGCTGAGTATGTGGTTGGTGTCGTCGAGGATTTCGAGGCGCTCGGTGGAGGTGGAGGCGGGGAGGCCGGAGACGACGGTGACCTCGCGGATGCTGCCGACGCCGCCGTCGCCGGTGAGCTTGCAGCTCTTGATGAAGTGCTTGTAGCGCTGGGGGTTGTCGAAGCGGCGGACGAGGGGCCAGACGACGTCGGCCGGCGCGTCGATGCGCTGCGTGATGAGGGACGTGCATGTGTTGGGCATTGCCTCGAACCTGTGGTACGTGCGGATCACGTGCTCCAGCTGCGCGTATTCCTCCGCCGTCAACCCCTGTGGGATTTCCGAAGATTTATCATCATCCATTGAATGGAAGAAGTAGTAGTTATCAAGATTTTGATTTTCTTTCTTGAGGGTAATCTCTTCTCTTCTCTTCTCTTGGAGAAGAAATTAAAGATTGGAATTGAGAAAAGGGGGTTGACTAAATCTTTTGGTTCAAGGACGAAATTAATGAATAGAAGAGGCTTTTTATATGGGCTTCTTCGGATGTGGGTATGAATGATGATAGAGAGAGAGAGAGAGAAAATCTCGATTCAAGATATAGAGAATTTTTTTTTAGCATTTACTATTTAAGGCAAGAGCGTATCTGTACTACTCCCCCTCCCTAATTAATTTGTACATTTTTTTTTGAATTATCCCAGATTAATTTATGTATTATTTTAAAAAAATTAATTTACGTGTATATTCATAAAATTATATACTATTTACTTATATATCATCATTTTATTAATTTTTTTTAAATCATGTGTGTATTCTTATTGGTGCAAATTGATTTGAGACGGATCAGTAATTAATAGATTTATTGTGTAATTGAAGATAAACGATAAAATTGACATCCGTTTTAATTAAAATGTGGATTGTCTTTAATATAAAAATAATGAACTAATATAATTAAAATTTGACACTAATAATTATGCTTAAAATATGATGATGATTGATGAGTGCACGAATTTAGCTAGTACTAGTTAAAAATAATAAATTGCAAGGCCGGGAAATATCAATTGAAAACAAGGGATTCTTTCCATAAAATTAGGGCCAGGGGAATTTGATTTAGGGCACTAAAATTGGAATATTCTAGGTAGGGGTGTAAATGAGTCAAGCCGGCTCGCAATCTACTCGTGCTCGACTCGTAAAAAGATCGAAATCGACTCGAACCAAATCGAGTCGAGCTCGAGCTACTCGAGTAGCTGTCGAGTTCGAGTTCGAGTTTATAAATACTCGGCTCGAGAGGCTCGCGAGCCTAATCGAGCTTGCACAATATTTAATATTTTTTATTATTTTTAATATATAAATAAAGTAATCGAGCTCGAGTCGAGTCGAGCTTTAATTTTAGAAAAAAAAGAGCTCAAATATATTTAATATTTTATTTTATTTAAATAATAAAATTATCGAGTCGAGTCGAGCCGAGCTCGAGTTTGTCGAGTTCTTAATCAAGTCGAGCTCGAGCTAAAAAAATCAAGCTCGATCGAGTTCGAGTCGAGTTTCGAGCTTCGAGTATTGCTTTCGAGTCGAGTTTCGAGCTCAGCACTACTCGACTCGACTGGAATCATTTACACCCCTAATTCTAGGGTTTTGGCTTGGGTTGCAGGGAGGTGTTTTATGGTTTTTGTTTATAGTTGACAGGGTGTGTTTGGACGGATTTGCCCTTGGTGTTTGTGATTTATATAACTATCTTGTCAGTTGTCATTTTTCCAAGAAAGGCATTACTAATATATTAAAATGAGCATTCATACAGTTGGTGGATCTTGAAGGTCATATCTTATAACCACATTTAGAAAGGGGTACATTAGGGTATTTACACAAATACAAACACATAAATCGACGTCAAACATGTATGGAATTTTATTTTTTAGGTTTGTACTAGTTTTTGATAAAAGACAAGTAATATGTCTAGCTTAACTTTAGGGCAATGTCTTTCCAAAAATAGTAAAGGAAGAATTTAAGAAGAATAGGATAATAAATTAATTATTGTACAAAAAGAAAGAGAAAAAAAAAAAAGAGAGCATCATTGGAAGAAACCAGAATAAGAAAACAACATTTGTGTATTATATATTATAATTTTGCAAGTTGCATTGAGTAATGAGTAGTGTAGTACTATTTTTTAAGCAATGGTATCACACTTTTATCTAGGTTTGCTATTTCATTCTTTTCATGAAAGCATATCCCATTCATTTTGCTGAAAAGAATGGACCATTCTTTTAACGTAGTAGCTAGATATGACGAGGAAACTTAATCATGATTTTTGAAGGAATGAGTATTAATTTGAAATAAATCTTGAAGAAATTGATAAATTTTTTGAGGATTTTTACTTTTGACAAATTTAATAAATTGGCTAGAAAAAATTTATGTTCGATTAGACTAGATTATTATAGAGAGAGACAAGCTTAACCTAGCTAGCTAGACAATAATATATAGACTTTTATTTAAAATTTATTAATTTTGAAGATATTTTTTTTCACGTACTCATCTATTAATATGTTTTTCCTGATCAATTTCATAAGTTATTAATTATTCATAAATTGCGTGTACGATTGATACTTGGGAAATAATTATATAGAAGAAATGATTTTGTGGGAGCATATTTCGCTGTTAGAATATTATGAGACCATTATCACTTTTTTAGTAGAAAAATATTAATTATTACTTTCAATAAAAAGTATATTGCTTTTTAAATGTTTATCTTATAATAATACTCCCTTCAATCTATCTATTTTTTTAGCACACATATTAAGATAAATAGTATAACACACAAATATATATATATATATATATATATAGTACAAGAGTTGTGATAAAAGAGTGGAAAAAATTATTTTTATACTAGTATAAAATATAATATAAAATTATAAAAAATATATAAAAAGAGAATAAGAAATTTATAGTCTGATGAATTAAAATAAAAAAACCAAAAAAATAAATAGAGGAATCGAGGGAGTATATTTTACACACATACTTTAAAAGTAATATAATTTATTTAATATAATTAAAGTATGTTAGTTTAAAAAAATTTATCTTAAAATGACTTCCCAACTTTTTAAAATAATAAAATTTAATTTATATAGAAATGAAAATAATTTCTTAACAATCTTGATGTGAGACAGTATCACTCAAAATTTACTCTTTATATATACCTATATGTGCATATATACACGTAAATTGCAATAATATATAACATTATTTGCCATGAAGTACGACTTAATATTGAGATGAGCAGGTATTCTGTGAAAATATTTCATGTTAAGTTTATCATTAAATTATCTTAATGTGTCAAATATTTGGTCAAGTGTATTAAAATATTCATCATGTGTACTAAAAGTTGAAGTCAATATATATATAAATTTTATTGACCTCAACTATTGATACACTTGATGAGATTTTTGGTACACCTAGTTAAATGTTTGATACTTTAAAACTTGTTCATGATAAACTTATCACGAATCATTTTCATACAATACTTTGTCTATTGAGATAAAGATTAAACTTTTAAATTACTCCGATTTCACGTTAACTTATTTTCAATTAAACAATTTTATTTCAAAATTATTATCACTAAATTACCAGAAAATAAAACTATAACATTAGAATCTACTTCCTATTAAGTCCACGTACGTTTCAATATATAGTTATTAAATAATAAGATGATAATCATTTTGCACATATATTTATTATTAATATTAATTGATTTTCTTTGTTATGGTGACATAATTTTAAACAATTTTTATTATGTAACTAATTAGTAATTTTATATATTTAAAATATAAATATTTTCTGTTAAAAAAACAAGAAAAAGAAAAGAAGAAGAAGAAGAGTGTAGTCGCAATAGTTGAAAAGGGGAAGTAGAAGATTCGTAAATCATGTGAACAAAACTGCTGTCCGCGTGATTTACAACTCCCACTTTGCACATGGCCCCACTTTAAACAAATTATTAATATTATTATTATTGTGGGCCAATAAATAGTATATTTATATATATAGGAATAATTTTTTATTTCACTTGAAAACATTTTATTTATGGCGCACATATTTTCTGAATTAATCTAACAACATACATACTTATTTTAATATTGTTCATTATTTTGGATATAAATGTGAAATATCTGACTTCACTCTTCAATAATAATGGCCTTGAATTCAGTAGACTAGTATTCTTTATAACTACTCAATAATGCATGTGAGATGCCATCAATTAAATTTTTCATGTGTGATTGAAATTTGCTCTAAAGATGACTTGTATTTTCAATTTTGAGATTAATTAATTTCTCTATTTTCCTATAGGACGGCATTTTAACTAATTTAGGTTATATTTAAGAGTAAGTATCTTGAAAATCACAATTCCAACAATATAAGGGTATGTGTAAGGAAAATAATGCCTTTGAAATTCTAATATTTGAAAATTTTGATAAATAATATTCTCTCCGTCCCAAAACTACTTTCATAGTTGTCATGGGTACGCGAACCATTGAAAAATAAGTATGTGAGTATAAAGTTAAATAATAAAATAAAAAAGTTCACTTTATTGACTTTTGTGAGTGTAAAAAATTTCTTTTTAAGTGCGTGAAACTAGTTTTGGGGTAGGGGGAGTATAAGTTATAAATATGTGTTTGTTTTGAAGGTTTAATAGGGTGAGATTTTGTTTATGTTAAATCAAATTTAATGATTATTCATGTTATTATTTATATTGGATAGTAATAAATTGATGATGTGATTATATTGAATTTTGTGAAAAGTAATAATAGGTGTATAAGAGTGAATTGAGTATGAGATCTGAAGTTTTGGTTTTAATTAGATCTCAAATTCTAATGAGTCACGAATGTAAAGTTCTAAATCTATTCAAGTGAGTCTCGAAACAAACATATATAAGTGTTCTTATTATATTCTCCATGTCCCGAAGAAATTTGCATTTTAGAGGATGCCACATTATTTAAGTTAAATAAAATAATGGCTTATGCACGCAAACCAATATCTTTTTTAATAGTTTATAAATTTGTGTGAGACATTAAAATAAAAAAATGTGCAAATTCTCCTGATGGAAGTAATATTTATTAATAAATTAATATTATTAAAAAACATACGTAAAATATAAATAATTTTCACGATAATATTCATAGTATACTTTATATGTATATACTCCCTCCGTCCCGTAGGAATTTGCACCCTACTGGACGGCACATTTTTTAAGAAAAAATAGTTTTATATATAAAATAGTGGTATATGTGTAAAGGTTTGTGAGTGTACACGTAAATCAATACTTCCTTTTTTAGTAGTGTGCAAATTTGTGTGGGACGTCCAAATAAGAAAAGTGTGCAAATTCCTGCGGGACAGAGGTAGTATTATTAATGAGTTCTTTTCACCACAAAAAAATACAGGAATAAAGAGAGAATTAAAGAGGGGAGGAGGGTTAGAGAGGGAGTTAAAGAGGGAACAAGGCCCTCGCCCAGGAAGGGCTCGCTAGAGTAGCCCTCGCCTCGGCCCTCGCTAATTAGCGAGGGCAGGCACCCTCCGGAAAATGGCGAGGGTTTCCGCTCGCAAAATGGCGAGGGTAAGGCGCTCGGGAGTTTGGCGAGGGTAAGGCGCTCGGGAAAAAGGCGAGGGAAGGCGCTCGGGAAATTGGCGAGGGCAGATGCTCGCAAAATGGCGAGCGTTCGAACCCTCGCGGAACTTAGCGAGGGAAAATCCGTCGGAATCCCTAACGAGGGTATAACCCTCGTAAATTGGCGAGCGTTCATTTCCGTCGCAAATCGGCGAGGGTTTAACCCTTGCTGATTTCAAATATGCAAAAAAATAATAATTTTGTGGGTTTAACCCGCGGACCGACCCAACCCGGGACCGACCCGCGGGCAACCCGCGAATCTGGAAGTATTTTCGCGAATTTCGTATGAGAGGGGGTTTGAACCCGTGACCTCTCTAATGTATGTTAATGTGTCTTGCCACTTGGACAAGTTGTATTTCTTGTTCCAAACTTCATTTTAAGTATATATATACAATATATTTACTTTTTATTTTAACTAATAAGTTTTATATATATTTACTTTATTATTATTATATTATGTAATTATACTAATCTAATTAAAATCATTATAAACATTAATGTAAAATAATTCATTTAATATGATAAATTATTAAATAATTCATTAATTTAATTTATGAAATTCCAAACCAATCATGTTTTAAATGAAATTAAGGCCTAAATATTAATAATGAAACTTCATTTCACTTATGAAACTATTACACACAAAATTGATCTCTATCTAAATTTGTCCTAATTTAATCAAAACTTCATTTCAATTATGAAATTCATGATTTTGGTCTTGAATCTAATTAAAATAGAAATCATGAAAAAAAAATTAGTGTCTAATCATCCATCATCATTAACAAATATTAGTACCTAATCATCCACCAACATACGTCCACAAAGTCAAATAATTCAAAATAGTCAAAGTTCAAAATATATAATTCAAAGCATACACATCAAATAGAATCAATGTCTAGGTCCCTTCCCATGTCTACGGTGTCCTTGAGAGTCATGCTGTGAGTTAGAATCACGTCTACGTCTACCTTGAGAGTCCTGTGGTGAGTGAGAATCATGCGGTGAGTGAGCATCATCGGGTTGATTGTCGGTGGGACGCTGCTGATCCTGCATATATTTCATTAATTGTTCCTGCAATTGTGCTTGCACTTGTCTCTGCCACTCCTGACGCTCCGCCAACTCCTGTGCCCTCATCTCAGCTACTTTTGTAGCTACTCTCTCATCCACAGTTCTATTAAAGCGCTCCATATCAACATCACTATAAGCTCCGATGTGCGTACCAGCTGATGTCCCACCGGGCCCAGAAATAATGCGCCTCGACTTGCCTAGCTGTCCCAATCCACGTATGCGACCGTGCTTTTTTCCAACTTTTTTCACGTATAGTTGAGACAAGTCTGGAGGCTCCAATTGATCTTCTCCGGCCTCTTCATTCTGGGTGGTCATTTCCTGTGCTTCATTCTGTACTTCTTGCTGCACAAGTTTTTTTATGTAATGTATTATAATGTACAAGATTTATATAAAATAAAATAATGTAATGTATAATGAAAAATCTTACCAAAGTCTGAGATATGTGGCCATAAGTATAACCATCTGGCCCATAATAGTGGAAGTGCTCCACTATTTCCCACTCAGTAGCTGGCCGTCCCATTTTTAAAGATTATAATTAACTAAAACATGGTATGATCATAATTAAAAATTATAATTAAAAAAATTACTTACAATTTCCAAAGCAACCTGGGCTGCTCCACGGGAACCACCCTTATGGCGAGAGATGCCAGTACCTGGGCCTCCCGGCTCCGACAGATGATTCTTTCGACATTGTTTAGACCTTGCCTTCACATCCTCCCTCTCCCAATACGCGACCAGTGCCTTCCAAATGGCAGAATCCCACGATGGCTTTTTCCGTTTCAACTTCCACCTTGTTTGCGCCCTATTCAGCATGTCCACATAGCGTTCGGCGGCCCTTCGAACAAAATGCTCGTAGACAAGCTTTGAGGGTACAGTAGAAGGATCCCACGTAGTCTCCTTCTGCAGTACAAATTGAACATTATTAAATGTACTTAACTCAATTACTTAAATGTACAAAATGAATATTATTAAATGTACATACCATGAACATGTCCCACCACTCCCTCAAGACCACTAAGAAATTCTGGACATATCATGCCATTAATTGTTCTCGGACCATACATCCAACGTCGACTTGAATAACTCATATCAATATGTTTCATATTAATAACAATCAAAGTTTAATTACATGCATTATCTTATTCATTACTATACAAATCCTAAGCAAATATTAATATTTTTTAAAAAATTTCGACAAAGTTTCATTTAAATTTATCATATCTCAAATAATCAATCAAGATCCTAGTGCATTCATTTCCGAATTAATTAATAAAAATTAAATCGGAACGCACAATCTAACATCAAACAATAACCAACAATTCATCAACCCCAACTCCGTCCATATATATATAATCACATCTAAATAAAATATTCCTAGATTGAACGTCGATCATCTAACATGTGATATGCATAATCGAACTTAACAATATTATTCCTAGATCGAACATCGATCATCTAACATGTATATTTATAAATTAATTAAAAATGCATACATACATTGTTTGTAAGTGATCCCTCCAACTTAGTGTATAGCTAGTCTTTTCTCAACCGCCGATATAGTACCCCTACAATTAAAGAATTAATTAAAATATAAATAAAAAATAATTAGTGCTACACATTAATATAATATGTAATAGAATAATACATTATCATATAATCATGACATAGTACATTATTAATTAAATACAATATACATTATAATAATTGATAATTAATATAGAAATTATATCAAACACAATTAAATAATTAAACAACAAATTTAAAAATTAACTTATTAATTAAACAAGTAAGTAAAAAATCAATAATAAATAAGTACTACTAATTAAATATATAATTAACTAATTAAATAATTACTAATATATAATAAATCAACAAATAATTAACATTAGCAACCTAATTAATTATATATACACACACATATATATATATACATATACACAGTGTTCTAAAAAATGGCCTAGTCGGCGACTAGTCGCTAGTCGGCCGACACCGACCCGATAAACCCCAAATCGGCAAGAAAAAACATTCGGGTCTTTAGTCGGCGCCTAGACGCCGACTAGTCGGGTCTAGGTGCCAAGTCGGCTACTTACACGTCCAGATGTCTTCTCCGGCGTCGATTCGTGAGCTTTTCCGGCGGCGCTGCTGCGGCGAACAGGTGACCGGTGTTTGGACTGCATCGTCGAAGGCAGCGGGTGCATCGCGTGTGGCAGAGCGGAGGAGAGGCTGCGACTTTGTCTGATGTAGCGCACAGGCGTGGGAGGAGGGCGACTTTGTCTGATGTAGCGCACAGGCGTGGGCGGCGTCGGCGGTTGAGGTGGAGGAGGCAGCCGCTGAAAATCCGTGGTAATGACCGAGGAAGAGAACAAGAGTATAATAGATGGTACAATGTGGATAAGTGGGTTTCTGAAATTTTAGGTTTAGATATAGGTCTATGGGCTTTTGGCCCAACTTTCCCATTTATTTAGGTTTAGATATAGGTCTATGGGCTTTTGGCCCAACTTTTCCATTTATTTATTAGTGGACCTCTAGGTTATAATTTTATTAATTAAAAAAATGTTTATTATTATTTTATACATAATGTATTATTAATTTATTAAATAATTAATTATATTTACCGTTTAGGAGTTTCCGACTAGTCCCCGACTAGTCCCTCTAGTCGCTAGACCCTAGTAGTCCGACCGACTAGCGACTAGCGACTTTTAGAACACTGCATATACATACAACATATATATACACACAAATAATATATATATTTAAAGAAATTTATAAAATTTAACCGATTAAAATGAAAAAAATTACCGTAGAAATGTAATTAACTTCGTAGGGAACAAAGCCCGACCGGTGGAAGTGAATTTTCCGGCACCAGGCGGCGGCGGCGGCGGACGGAAACGGCGGGGGCAGTGTTTGGGGGGAAAAAGAAGGGTTTGTGGGCTGCTGTGAAAAAAATCCAATTTTGGTATATATATAACTGTTTTGCGAGGGCCCACCCTCGTTAACTGACGAGGGCCGCTGCGCTCGTAAACCGGCGAGGGTTAAACCCTCGGCTCGGTCCGATTTAGTAAAGGCGAGGGATCTGTGCTCGCGAACTGGCGAGGGGCGAGGCGCTCGCAAACCGGCGAGGGTTATGCCCTCGTTTCGGTCCGGTTCAAGGGCTTGGCGAGGGTAAACGCTCGCTACTTAGCGAGGGATCGAACCCTCGCGACTTTTGCGACGGTATTTTGCTCGTTATCCGGATTTGCCCTCGTTAAATTTTAAAATTTTTGACCCTCGTTAAAGCCATCTTTAAATTTATTTTTTAAAGAGGGAACCCCAACCCCTCACTAAATTCCCTCTTTATTTCATCATTTTTTTGTAGTGTTTGTACTCGCTAGTCAAATCTCGGGATATTATGTTTTAGAGTAAGTTTGTTGTGCACTAGTTACACCGTGCAATTCAAGTGTACTTTTAAAAAGTTACACAAAATAATACTGAAAAGTTACAAAAATTATTACTGAAAAATTACACTATTAAATATAAACTTTTCAGTAATAACTTGTGTAATTTTTCAGTAGTATTTTGTGTAACTTTTCAAAAATACATTTAAGTTGCACGGTGTACTTGATGCATACAAGACTAAGGCTATGTTTTATTTATATTTAAAATTTTATGTAAAATACAAGAAAAGCCCCCTCAAATAATTCACACCAACCGCTGAAGTTTTTATTGGTACAAACTGACATTTCCTTTCCTCTTAGTTTTACATTAATTTTCTAATAAAGATGATATATCATGTGACAAAACATGCCATTATTCACTTTATAATACATAAGGAAATATTATATTTGTTTGTATTATACATGGACACATCTTCATGCAGTATATACCTATCTCTTTGATTTTATTATTTTTTTTATAAATTTCCTCTTGATGTGTTTTGACCAGAGACCTAATGGCTACACATTCTAACCTATAGATTTGTAATAGCACAAGGAGACAGCAACATATTAAATAATATAACTGTATTTTTTGTACGAAATAAATAAATAAATAACATTAATACCACTTCTGGAAACATCTCCAGTCAATATTTTATATTCCTTCACACACCCCCAAAAAGTTAAATAATTAGTTATATGTAAAAAAATAAAAGAAAGGGTCAGTAAATAAATATTATCCCAAGTGAAGAATTGAAAAGGTAATTAAAGGGTAAACTTACTTTTGAAGTAATGAATAATTTTGGTTTTGAAGTTTGTAAGGCTTCACATGCACTGACAAATATCCACTGTACCGTTTGATCGAAGGGCTGCTTTCTTATGCACACGAATATCGTTTCTTAATTTTAAATTTGATATTATTGTAAATAAATATTTTAATTAATTTAGAGAAACTTTCAAAACAAATTTTTTATTTATAAATAGGTTCGTTCAAATCTTCAACTTATAAATATATTCAAATTTTATTTTTGCAAACAAATTAAAAAAAGGAAGATTAGGCTACAGTTGAGGCTTAATTAGGAATTCAAGTGTTAAAGTAGACCATGGTTGTAATTTTCTCTAAAAAAAATATGTTGCACAATTTATTTTTTACAATTTTTGAATTAATTTATTTTTTGACATTAATTAATTTGGCCACATACAAAAATAATATTTTACACAAAATAAAAATTTGCACAGGTACAAATCAATTTACATACGAATTGAACAAAAAAATATACAAATGTGCATGTTGATGAAATAAATTGATCCAAGTGCCTAAGAAAATAATTAACGGAATTCCGGATGACGTGTCCCAAAAGAGTTGACCAAATACCAAAAGATCACAAGAAAATAGTGTAGATGCAACCAAATCAAGTGAAAATCAACAAAAAAGAAGAGGAATCGCATGAAGGGCAAGAAGTAGGAAGACAACAGTACAAACTGAAGGTCAGCTGCTCGCCCAACGAGCTGCTCGCCACCCTATAGCACATAGGTGGCAAGCATGTCATTCAATTTATGGGAGAGGCGAGCAGCTCACCTGCTCGCCTCCTATGATACTTTATAACTAGCTGTTCGCCACTTTGTTACCTGATCACCAAATCTTATTTTCTCAATTTTTGATCAATTTTCTGTTGTAATTATCTCATTAGACACGTAACGGACACGTGTAATCTTCCTGAGAAGCGTGGCAAGGTCCCTGTCACCACCTGCTTATGTATTTGCATATAAATAGGTCTCATTTTCAGAAATAAATCAAGTTTTTCGCTGCCTTAACGAAGTTCTGCTAAAATTTTTCCAGAATTCACAATACACAATTCCAGTAAGCTTAATCTCAGACACTGTCAGTGAAATCAGTTGAAATGCCACATGTAAACTCGTATATATTACGAAAATTTCATTAACTGTGCAATTTACACACAAGTAGAAAATATTTTATATAATTAAAAAATATTCGCTCTAATTCATTACAAAATTAAGTTGAAAATTACTTCTCAAAATACTTATTCAAATTTGAAAAGAAAAGCTACAACCACCCCCACGTCACCACAAGCCGCCGACCACAACTCAGCCGCACACTCCAATATTAATGTGAATGATTATAATATTAATAGTGATGAATGAAATTAATGTATGTGATCTATAAAGTTATGATTGACAATTAAATAATTAGTTTTGTTATAAAAATATGAGATGAAAAATAAATTATATATATTATTTACTAAATAATTAAAGTCATTCCTCTCAATTCTTTTATTTAGAAATATCATGATACTATTCAAGTAATAAAAATAATCAATTCAACTCGATTCTGTTACATAATAATTTTAAATTTATTTTATGCAACCATTGTTTCGACATTTTGTGGTGGATGGTCTGAACCTATGATATATGGTTGAGAGTTTGAATATCCAATTAAGCATACATACCTAGTTTTGTTGTTATCTCAGTTATCTATCACAATCGGTGACCTTACGTCACTCAGCCTGTGTTTGAATATATATATATATAAAGATAGTAAGTTTTCTGTGCACCAGTTACACGGTGCAACTCTAGTTCATTCTTAAAAAGTTAAACACTTTATAACTGAAAAATTAAACAATTTATTACTAAAAAGTATATCTTTCATAGTTTAACTTTTCAATAATAAAATGTTTAACTTTTCAGTTATAAGTGCATACAAAATTAATCCATATATATATATGGTGGGCCGCTAAATTCAAATTTTTATTCCTAATTAATTTATTTTAAAATCATGATGAAACTGAATTTTTGTTTTGGGTGCATTGATATTTTAAAAGTAAATTAATTTTATTTAAATTATTGAAAAGTTGTATGTGCCAAAAACAAAACATGACTTAAGGTTTTGAAATCTCGCATATGAACGCCGCAAGCAAACAAATTCACACATATATGGTGCGTCATAAATTGGACGTACTATTACTAAAATATACATGGAGAATATTTGATTAAATATATTTTAAATATTTTATAAATTGTATTAGAGTTTATAAATCTTATTTTTAAATTATTTTTAAGTTGTTGAAGTGTTTTGCTAGTAATTAGTAACACTTATTTTTTAAGTTATAAGAAACTTATTTTAAAATTTTACAAACGTTAATTTAAATATTTTATTTATTGTCATTTAATATGTATTTTTCTTTAAAAAGAAAAACCTAAGTGGAGACTAGGGGATTAGAATCCTAGACAATTGATTTCAATTAAATTTTGCATTTATGTAACAAGAATAACATGTTTGTTTGGGAGTAATGAGGTTAAAAATGAGAATAATTGAGGATTAGTGAGAATTTATTTTCATTAATGTCTTCCGCTTCCTCAATTATTTTATAAATTGTATTAGAGTTTATAAATCTTATTTTTTAATTATTTTTAAGTTGTTGAAGTGTTTTGCTAGTAATTAGTAATACTTATTTTTTAAGTTATAAGAAACTTATTTTAAAATTTTACAAAAGTTAATTTAAATATTTTATTTATTGTCATTTAATATGTATTTTTCTTTAAAAAGAAAAACCTAAGTGGAGACTAGGGGATTAGAATCCTAGACAATTGATTTCAATTAAATTTTGCATTTATGCATCAGTTACACCGTGCAACTCAAGTTCATTTCGAAAAAGTTAAACAAAATACTATTGAAAAGTTACACAAATTATTACTGAAATTAAAGATACACTTTTCAATAATAACATGTGTAACTTTTTAGTAGTATTTTGTTTAACTTTTCAGAAATGAACTTGAGTTGCACGGTGTAACTGGTGCACAAGAGACTTACTCTACAATAATATATAGAATTTGATATTTTTTATTATATATAAATGAGATCATAAAAATAGATTAAACAAAAAAGTAACACACACTAACCCCATAATGATTATCTCTTAACGATACTTGTTACCATTACCATCTATAATTTATGTAAAACGCCTCCTAAATATTTTATATACAAGGCAAAATTTATTTAACTTTTTTTTTTTTCATTTTGGGGTACTGGCACCATACAGTCTCGCTTTAATATCATTTTAATAACTTTGACGATCCATTTATGTTAACATAATTATGTTATTTCATAATAAGTGCATTTATTCAATATTATGACTTTATTAAAAATTAATTTTTAGCTGAATTAATTTTTTTAACCTGTGGAAATTTATATATTAATGTAGCTAAAAATAATTAACACTTATATGTACATATATACAAAATATAATTGCATGCATGGCAAAATATCAAAATACTACATGCATATACGGGTGTTATGCTTTTTCTTGCGTTTCTGCTTTTATTTTGTTTCGGATTCCTGATCCGATTGTTGACGCTTATTACTCTTGAATTAGTCTTGTATGCACCAGTTACACGGTGCAACTCAAGTTTATTTTTTTAAAGTTACACATGTTATTACTGAAAAATGTATTTTTCATAGTGTAACTTTTCAGTGATAATTTGTGCAACTTTTCAGTAATAAATTGGGTAACTTTTTAAAAATACATTTGAATTACACTGTGTAACTGGTGCACAGGAGACTTACTCATTACTGTTTTCCCTTCCAAAAAATAAAACTACCAATTTGTTTATTAAAAAAAAAAACTATTAATGACAAATTTTCACAACAATATGTTATTAATTACTTATATACATTTTCTATTATTTAAAAATACAATACACTATTCGTTCTCTCTTAACTTTCACACTTTATATGATATGCATTTTAAATAAATTTTTTTGAATCAAATGAAAAATATTTAAAATAAAATAAATATCATGAAAATATTTTTTTAAAGTGTAAAAATTATTAAAACGTGACAGGAGGAGAGAGTACATACTTACCATTGATTTTGAAGAACACCCTGTCCTGTATATTTAAGGGGGTACACTATGATAATGGAAAGATTGAATAAATAAAAATAGCGGCAGAAGTCAGCGATGTCTCAGCTTGATGATTAGCACCAACCATCAAAATATATAAAAAAAATAGGAATAAGAGAAAATACAAATTGGATGGGGAGAATATATAGCTAATTGGGTGTGGGAGTGGGCATCAATTGGATTTGAGTGGCGCCTCCTCCAATTACTTAGCTGGCTGCCTACTGCCAATCCATTTTATTCAATTAATTTCATGCTACCCAAAGGTCAAACCTCCACTCTAAACAAATCTATTAATTCCCACTAATTTTTTAAATAAACAAAGACAAAACTTTGTATGAACCAATCGAAACTCGGGTCTCAATTATCATTGTTATATGCATACACTATCACATTATGTATATTCACTATCACTGTTATGCATATACACTATTGGTATGTTTGGTTCAGGGGACTAAATAATCAATCCCCCAAACACAGGACTATTTCGGCCAAATCATACATGTTTTGGCCGGAATAGTCCTGTGTTTGAGGGATTGACTATTTAGTCCCCTAAACCAAACATATCTATATGAATAACAGTGATAGTAATTACACATAACAGTGATACGAGTTCATGTAAACTCAAGTTCATAAGAGACTTACTCATAGACAAAATACTCATGTATAATAAGCTCTTGCTTAGTTTATTACACTAATGTCATGCATGAGAAACCAATTCTAATGTAAAAACATGAATACATCAATATAGATACTATAATTATTGGGATTAAAATATTGAAACATCCACTTTTATCTTCCAACTTTATTGCAATTAGAGAAACTCCAAATAATTTTCTTCTTTTAAAAGCATGCACATTGTACAGTTGACGAAGTAAACTATAAGAGAGATTAAAATTATCATTGACTAGTCGCATGTTCAACACAACAATTAAAATTAGTAAAAGTATAGCAAGTCTTGACAACAATTATGTGCCACAATATTGATAAGACCAAAGATATAAAAATTTGAAATACACTTTTTCGAAAAGACATATCCATTTAAAAAACACAAGAGCAATTTTCATATTATTTATTTAATTTATTATCCTCGAAAAAATGTATCATCATCAAGCTCCATAAAAACATCATCATCACATAAAAATTAAGTAAAGATCTCTAACCTGATATTATAAGTTCAGATCAAATTGTTTTGATTTGAAGTTGAATATTGAATTTTTTTACAAAGTCCAATTCCAATCTAAGTTAGTCCACTTGTTATAAGGAACCATATTGAACTACGTCGATTACATTTATTTGGCAGGGACTACATTGAAGATCAGGATACATTCCTTGAAAAAAAAATCAAAAAATCAAGATACATTATTAAAATTTTATCGATTGTGGATGACTGAAAAACAGAATTTACTGGAGGAATGTCATTCATGAAGAAGAACACAAAGGGTTGGCTTAGAAATTGGATTCAAATTAATAAATACTGTTTTAGAATAATGTCTTGTATAATGGCATTAATATTGCTAAATTCACAAACGTGTACAACATTTTTAAGCAATCGATACAATCAAATACATCCACAAAGTAAATTTGTATAGTAATTTTGTGGGTGTCAAAACCGACTCCATAGATAAATTTACTCCTATCCCACAAAATAGAAAGAAAAATATGAATGTTAATATGACATCAAGCATATAAACATGAGAAAATTCCTCTTCGAATTTCCTCGTCAACCAAGCATTTTTTGTACATCATTCTCAATTCGAATCAACTCAGGTGATACACTTAAAGCTCTACACTTGCAGATACAAAAGAGTGAAAAAATGCAGCCAAAAAAAAAAAAACACAATTGTTTGAATTACAAGAATAAGGTAAAAACTATTTGACATGAAGAATAGAGATAAAAAGAAACCACAAAATTAGGAGGAAGCTACTAATCTAGCATGACGCTTGGGATAGTTGGTGGCTGTAGCAGTTAGATTACTCTGTTTATCTGAGGCTTGTATAGCTTTGTCTTTCACTACTTTGGTTAGAAATGTATACGAGCAACAACTAGGCGGCATGAGAAGAAAAGATGAACCAATCAAGCAAATCTTCGAGTTGTTTGGACATCAGATGGTGTGTATGCCTTCTTCGGAAGCAAAATGTGGAATAGTCCAGCGAATAGTCACCCTTCATGTATCAAGAGATCCTTAGATATCAAAGCGATTCTCTGCTTAGCACTGTCTGACCGGAGATTGTCTCCTTTGAATCCAAGCTGGATCTAAAAAGCACATTCATAGAAGAACAAACAGAAGTATGACTACATTTTAAACATGTGTGTGTGTGTGTGTGTGAGAGAGAGAGAGAGAGAGAGAGAGAGGGTGCGGGCTGTCTCATTCAAATTTCATCTACAAAGGATATCAGATGCATCATTACCTCAGCTTGGCTTTCAGGTGAGAACCAGCGTAACAAGACACCAAGGTGCACAACAGCTGGTATTAACTTGAAAAGCAATGGAGTAGTTACCTGCAGTTGTATGTCATTAACCCCATTTGAATCGCATGATTAGCATTTCAAGAATGGTATGCAACTTTGGACTTGTCAACATAAATCTAGAGTGACAATTACCTATCAAGTTTGTGACAAAAAAAAAAAAAAAAAGGAATTTGTGGTAGAGAAAATGTAGATAAGGGATTTTCAGGTATAGAGGTATACACCCACAGGTATAACTATAACTAACTTGAAGCTAAAAAGCCGGCTTATGATTTCAACATGAAGTCAGGAAGACTCAATAACATCACATCATTTTGTAATTGGTATTGGTATAATAGTAGTTAATTCAACTTCATGCATAGGATCTAATTGACAGATCTTGAGCACAGTGAAGAATACGAAAGTTTTCTGTTGGCAGGAACTAAAGATTTTCCATCTAATTGCAATCTACTTTCAACCACATACAAGATGTGATGCCAAGGTTGTGCTTTACGATTAAATTAGTGTGTAAAGTCGAAAGGTTATGCATCATCATCATTATCATCATCATCATCACCATCACATAAAAGCAGTGCCATTCAGAAAAAACTTGGGTCATCCTTCTGATGCAGATAACAGTGTGCCATCACCATATGAAAAGAATCCAGAAGTACACATTTAAGCATAGAAATAATATGTAACATAATGAAGTGCGTCAAAAGATATTACAGAATGAATAATCTGAATTCACAGGAAATGTTGGTTTACCAGACTGAGTGCTGTTGTTCCAAGAAGCAGCAGGTACACTTTACCCTGAAAAACAAATAATTCCCTCAAAATCACAAGAATATCTCATAAACGACGTCGTATTTATCAAATAAAGTCCCCAACATAAAATATTCCCGGTGAATAAGATGTAAGATATTTTATCAAAGTTTATTAAACAGCAACTGAAGAATTTACCTCAACAAGTTTAAGATTCGAAGCACGACTAAGCAATACAAAAGCAAATTCCCCTATTTGTGCCAAAGACATCCCGACCTACATAAGTACGGGAGTTTAGAAAACAGGTAAAGAGAGAACTCCAAATGTACTACAAGATAGTATCTTACAAGAAGTGAGGTTTTGTTGTTGTAGCCAAAACTCTTAACAACAGCAGAAATTACTAAAGTTTTAATAATGACCACCAATATAACTGAAGCGACCAAAATATCAACATGATTCCACAGAAAATGAACATGGATCAGCATGCCAATGCTGGCCAGAAAAAGAGCTGCAAACATGTTGCGAATAGGTTCAACCTGCATCAGTGACAATCCCCAAATCCAAAGTAGTCATAAGCAGATGATCAAAATGATAACAAAAATAGTAAATAAAACACCATCTCACTGTTCAGAGAAGCACAAAAAGTTCACGAAACAATTACCAGGAGAAGAATGAAACACAGTTACTATACTGAAAGTGTTATACTCCCTCCGTCCACTAAATTTATGCACTTGTTTCTTTTTCGTCCATCCACAAAAAATATGCACTTTCCTCTTATGGAAACCATCACCTTTATTATCACTCTCACAACCAATTATTTTATTCATAAGTAGACCCCATAATACACTCACAATACTTTTATTTTACCTTTTTTTTTCTTAAAATCCGTGCAAACACAATGGTGCACAAATTTAAAGGATTGAGGGAGTATAATTAAAGATGTATACAAAAGTAATCATACCTGATCAAGTGTATGCTGAGCAAGATCAGTGGTTGCTATCATCACCCCAGCAGCAAACGAACCCAATTCTAAACTAAGACCCAGCTTATCACTACACTGTAACCATATTAAAATAGATATTAGTCAAGTCAATACAAAGGTAAAAATTTAGAATGATCATCTCAATAATATAATGGGGAAAAATTGAAAACTAAACTAACCCAGGCCACAAGTAGGCAAAATGCAACTGATGCCAATTGATAAAGTTCATTGGTCTGTGAAAAGGAGATAAATATCCACAGTAAGTTTTACCAATTCAAGCAGCTTGCACTTAAGTGTGACATGCAACATGTCATTGGGAATGACAGACGTCACAACTCAAACGAAAGAAAACACTTTTTTTTTACCTGTGATGACAAACTTATCATGAGTTTCAGGAACCAAGGCACACAGGTCCGAGACAATATTGCAAGAACTGCCAAGAATGCAATCAACACCACCAACCTGGCTAATGGATTATCAGTGTGGTGTCTAAATCTATCTTTTAAATTAGATGTGCTAAAAATTCTTAAGAAAGCAAAACCACGAGTTTTCACCATTTCAAGAAAACCCAGTGGGTAAGAAAGAAAAACAATCGAACTTACGATTTAGTCATGGATATTAAACCCTGCATAAGACCAGAAGTTCCACCAAGAACTGGAAGCATGGCAAACAGCAATCCCACAGCACAGTCCTGGAGAAAAGATTTAGCAGATTCTAAAAAAGATTAAGCATCGAATACAGGCAATGAATTAGTTTCTTAACAAGCCAAGTCACGTAGAACTAAAATTAAAACGATATTCTTTTTTCTGGAATCCTTTAACAGATATACCGTATAACAAAAAATGGAACTCCTTCAAGATTGGCCTAAGACACATGAAGCTGAGCTAACTTGCACTGATGTTTGGAAAGCGATTTGTCAGGCAGGTATGGAGACTCATAAAGTAATAGGAATTAATAATCCAGATACCTGTAAGATCAGCGTCCCTATAGTCACTTGACCATGAAGAGAATTAGTACTATTTTTCTCCATCAGAAACTTATATACCTACACAAAAAAGTCATGAATAAGGGAATACTTAAAGAAAACATACCAGCAGTAATGCTTAACCAAGTGAACCGTGCACAAGCTTACCACTGCTGTAGATGACATTGACAAAAAAGCACCGACGAAAACACCCTCAGAAGCTTTGGCACCACATGCCTGGAAACAACAGAGTGTAACTAGGCTTAAAATTGCAGCAGAAGAAAAGTGGCTTCACAGTGTAGAAAACCAATTTAACAATTCTACAGAACCAACTAAGTCAAGGGAAGATGGATTGTGTTTCTAGTTTCATAAGCCTAGGACTGTAAGCAAATAGTATAGATAAAAGCAATATTAAAAAATTGAAGAACATACTGACGCTATAATTCCGCATAGGCACATAAAAAGAAGAACTTGGATTAACCCTCCAAGAATAGCAACTGCACGAACAACTCGAAGCTGTAGTACGTGAATGAATAATTAGTTTACAGCAGCTCATGGCATCAAAATTGTTTGGTAGAGGGGGAAACAGTACTCAATCATCCTAAAGAAATAAACTGCTACCTTTGTCGTAGAGAATTCCAGGCCCAGAGCAAAGAGAAGGAAGATTACACCAAATTGGGCCACTGTTTCAACCTATTTGCATCACATTAGGGAGAAGACTACAACTATCAGCAACTCAGCATATGTCATATGACACAATAAACTTTATATTTTGTACAGTTCTATATTCAAACATATGCCAAAAGTCAGAACAAACTCATTAAAATGATCAAAGGAAAACAGCAGTCATCAGATCAATAAACAGCCCATGACAAATCATTTGTAAAGTTCCAAATAGATGGCATATTGTCTTCAGATTATACTACTAAATTCAATAGTAAAATTACATAAGAAGTATACCTATACAACAGGAATAAAATGGAAGAACAGGGTAAAATCAGTATTATCTCTCCACAAAAACCACACTACAACATTCAGCTTTTCAAAGAGTCAATTGTCATCATAAACTCCTTCAATATTTCACTGATAGTTCGATAAGGGTGAAATTATGACACACTACTTCAAAAGAATGAATCCCTTCGCAAAGACCTCTACAAACATAAAATATCACATTTAGCAGTCACAAATTGATATTGTGTACATACTTGCACCATCTCACTGATAACATTTAATCCACCAGGTCCAACAACTGATCCTGCTAATAAGTATCCAGTAATAACCTGCATGATGATGCAAGGCATTAGATAATAAAACAATGGAAAAGAGAATAAAAACACACATGCCAAGGCCAGAGACCAGACCGGTTGTCCAGCACAAGCAAAAGCAATTCCACCACAAGTTGCAGACACAATGACGACAACCAGATCAGATATGAGCCTGAAGAATCACCATGTCAGGTAATATGTTGCAGAATAAGATGAGAATGAGTAGACTTTATCAAACTGGTTACAGTACCTCAAGTCTAACTGCAGGACGGGGTATTTCGACTTAAAATTTGATATGATAAAGACATTGTCCTGAAAACACATAAAGATTGTTTGTTTATTACTTTATGCACTTATAACTCTAACTGAATTGTTTCTCTTTTTGCTTCTTTCTTTTGTTTTTTTAGAAATAAATATACAATTAGAAGACGTTGAGAAAATTAGTTTCATACGAAACCAATGTAAAGGAGCAAAATTGTTGTGTTACCTTTCTATCGATTAACGTAGGGGTCTCTTCAGCTCCATTGTCATTATCCAGATTGAAAACTTGATTAAGTTTGAAGGATCTAAAATTACGAAAAAACATCAGACATATAAATTGAAAGGAAACCAAATATTTAGGATGTAAATTCTGCAAAAATTTAGATATATGTACTTCTCCTCCTTTGTTTCATTTTTCTTTGACTTGACTCTAGCAACTGTTTCCAATACAGCCTGATCAAGAGACAAAACATAAGGCCAAAATATTAAAAAGAACATTGAGAATGTAACAATTAATTTAAAATAGTTTGTTTTCAGTACTCCACCAAGATTTTTGTGTTATTAGGTTCAACTAAAGCTAGCCATTCGAGTCTTTAATTCACTCCAGTCGCACTATAGTTTAAACATCAATCATTAGACAAAGTACATAATAAATCTGTAAATTTTTTTTTTTTTTTTACAGGGATTTGAAATTATTAGAAGTGCATGATTACTCATTTTTCTAGGATATTTGATTGAGCAGCTATTTCTTTCATGGTGTATGAGTATATCTAGTCAAAACACAAAAGTGGCTGATAAGCACTGTAAAAATAACTTAACGATTACTCTAAAAAGTTTAGTTTTGATATACACTACGTCAATTAGACAATGACATACATCATAAAAGCATAACATTAAAAGACCTCAATGCTAAATTCTTGAACTTATAGTGTTGAGCCCCAATATAAAAAATGATTATACCTGCCCCCAGAACTAGTTTTAAAATTAATTCCTGGATTATTGAATGTATATTATGATTTCGTGGCCAATACAGTGTAATAGATATCATATCCAAATGACTGGATCATCATTTCCCTATCTGGTAACATAAAAAGGTTGAGGTATTTAAGTTAAAGATGAATTCATCCCAACGATTATCTGAAACTTTAATAGTATGCATTTCCAAATTCTAAAGAGATTTTGCAAAAGAATCTGGACCATGTAAATTGTGGGACATTGGCAATGGACTGCAAGTCAAGTCCATTGCCTCTCTCCCAAAGATGTTAAACAGGTTATACTAGAATCAGATAACTAACACTATCAAAAAAGTTAGAAAGTTGACGAACCTCTTCTGCAGTCACACTGTTGTTGAAGCCACCAGCATCATTTACTGCCAATCAAAATTCAAGTTTAATTTAGTTAATATGAACTGATATTCCTTGGCTTCGGCTATACACACTTACAACAGTTGAGCTGTTCCGAATTTCTACGTGCAACAGCAACAATAATAATGAATGATCTCTACTCTGAATATGATATGGAATGGAATACATAAAAGAAACTTAAGCACAACAAGGATTCATGATAGATCCGTATTGCTTAAACCAATAATCATTAAAACCTAGTCAACATTGCCATATGACTCAATAAGAACACTACAGAATCCTTCTCCCAAATAATGAAAATCAGTTTAATAGTATACACCTCAGATTTCCCATAAAACCTCTAGATTTCAAACCCTAATCAATAAAATATTAAAAGAAGAGTTATATCATGTCAACTACAGAAAACGGCAATTAGTTTAAACTTTCAAGTATGTCTCGAATTCCTCATTATAAGCAAATGAAGCCCAATGTCAACCCTAATTAACTGCAAGCATATCATTGAACCTAGCAAAGTAAGAGCGGCACAAAAAATTGAGATCTAGAAAACCTTCATTCTGATCCTCATTCTCCGTGAATTCCTTCTCCAAAGCACGATCGATCATATCAGCAAAGGTGTCCTCCTTTGGCTTAGTCCTATTCCCACTGAACTCAGTGGCGTTTGCATTGGCGGCGGAAACGTCTGTATCTCCGTCCAACTTGGAATCTTCAGATGCCGCGAACGAAGTCGTCGTTGCAACCAGAATCAGAACCAGTAAAACGGCAGCCGCTAATAACCTACTCATTTGAAGATGGGACGGCGGCGGCGCACAGCAAGCCTGCACCGGCGCGCGTCAATGGGCGGAGGATTCCGGATGCGGAGTGTCGGTTAATCAGCTTGTCGCTATCTACAGGATGGACGACAGGTACTAATGGTGCTGCAGCTGCTACTACACAGACTGTACAGTCTAGAGAGAGAGGGAGTAGAGAGAGAAAGCAAAATGTTCATCCATATAACATTTGAAATTAAATATTTAAGTGAAGGTGCTACTTAACTAATACCGCGATTAGATTTGTAATTAAGAGGGGTTAAGGGGATGTTTTCCAAGGAGGGCGCCACCACGTGACTTTTTTCTTTTTTTCTAATTTTTCTTGGATAGATTAGAATAGAATGTTAATAATATGACCACCCCCAAATAAAGCATATCTTCGATTTTGGTAGCATTCCAATTTCCAAATTGCTTAATTCATCTTATTATTAATCATTCAAATTGAGAAATATAATACTCCATACGTCCCGCTATAAGTTATTCGTTGCTTTTGGACACACGAATTAAGATAAAAATAAAAAAATATAAGTGATGTGATGAAAAAAATAAAAAAATATAAGTGATGTGATAGAAAAAATGAAAAAGTAATAGGAATACTGTAAAAAATATTGAAAATAATAATAAAGAAGTGAATAGTAATTTTCAAAAAAAGTAAAAAAATAATGAGCAACATATAGTGGGATGGACGAAAATGACAACATGAGCAACTTATAGTGGAACGGAGGGAGTAGTGTTTTTAAATTAAGAATAATAAGAAATTTTGAGCTGAAGGGATTGGTCTAATGATTAAGGTTGGGACGTAGCTCCTACAAAGTGCGATTAATTTCTGAGATAAACTGGTTCATACAGAAATTTAATTTGTCTTGAAATAGGTCATTGGTTATTGGTGGGAGCTTGGGACTTAGGAGTATGCTTTCTCTAGATCTCAGGTTTGAAATCCACAAGATACGATTAATTCCTAAAATAGGTCAGTCCATACAAAATATATTCTGGTTTGAAATAGATTCTTCCACTAGTGGACGATGAGTTAAGAATTTCTCGAATTAGTCGATCCTTGCACCGAATAATGAATAAATAAATAAAAGAGTTTTGATAATCTTACACACATTCATTTTGAAAATACATGTTGAATATAATTTTGCTATTATGCAATAGCCTTAAAATTGCATAATAAATTTACTCCCTCTATCTAATAAAAAATTTGAGTAGTTTTATTGTTTTTAACGAGTTTTAAGAAAGTAATGATTACATTATGTAAAAATAAACTAACTTTGTAAATTAACAATGTAAAATACTACTCCCTCGGTCCTAATTCTATTTTCTCCTTTTTCTATTTTAGAACATCCCAACTCTTTTTTCCTATCTTAAAAAGAAAATAATTTACATTCACAAAAGTCAATACAGTACACTTTTTATATTTTATTAATTAATTTCACACTCACATATTTTACTTTTTTCTTAATCTGTGTGCCAAATTTTTTGGAAAAAAGATCCGGGACAGAGGTAGTAATATTTTAGGAAATTTTATCATTATTACTTAACAAATGCAAATCATTTTTTAATGGTCGAGAGGAGTAATTTTTATTGTTCGATCAACTCAATAAAAATTATGTAAATAAATAAATTAAGCTCGTGAGTCATGACTTTTCATCGTCACCCTCACATTCTCTATTAGCTCGAGCACTCAATGAACGGTGAATTCATATTATTTTATAAATAAAAAATATCAATCGTTCTAAACTATCATGTCATAAATTTTATAATATAATCTACATAAACTTGGCAAAAATTAAAATGAGAATGAATATAAGATATGATTAATATAAAAGTAAGAAGTGGTCTATTCATTTTCATTATATATCGAGATAATAAGAATCAAATAAGTGAATCATCATGCATTTGGATTACCTACCTTCTTTTTATTTCATTTTCTACCATTCTACTATTTTTCAATTAATAATTATCCTTACAATAATAAACCACAACATTCTAATTTGAAATCATTATTATAATAATTAATTATTTAATAATTCTAATTCGTAATTCCATGAAAGTTTTGACTCAAACATTTTCGTGTTCATGAAATAGGCTAAGTAATACCAGTATGTATGTGGTTGTAGTGCGTAGGCAACCATGCATTAAGATGCTACTTGATTAGGATTAATATTTTCTTTTTTAACTTGATTAGGGACGTTAATATATTCTCACGTTCATAAGCATTTGCGGTTTGTTCTGCTGTATTTTGGCATTTTTGTCCTTGAAATTTTGTTTCTTGTTTCGATAAGAATTATGAAATTTGTTTGGTTAGTATTCATATTGAGGAATGTTCAGGGTATATATTTGTTTTGGAATTACGGTGGAAATATTTCAGATTGTGAAATTTATGGTTTTAAAATTGTACTCCAAGGCTATTGTTAGTGATCTCCCCTAACAATCTTCCCAATGTGGTTGTTATCTATAATAGGATCACCAAACTAAAATATAATTATGTTTGATAAGTATGAGATAAGAAATGAGAAATATTTGGCAGTATATATACTGTAATTTATAACTTTACATGTATGATTATGTAACATATTATTAGTCACTAAACTTAATTAGGTGACATGTATTCTATTTATAGGTTTATATGGAGGGTTATGTGGCATATTATTAGCCACCAAGACTAATTAGGTGCAAGTTGTCTTATACTAATCTCACCTTACAACGTAAGCTGGTCGCTCTCTGGTCACTGGAGGTCTCGGCCTTGAACTTTCATTGGAGTTGGGTACACTTCTCCCCTGGTGGCGAGCAGCTTTAGATGTCCACTACCATAAGTTCTTCTTTGGGATGCATTTGCATCTCTAGCTCCTCTTCATTCATCTTTGCGGATTTCATCTTCTTTATGTGGGGGTTCTCTCCCCAAACCGGTATGTGGAGAACATTTGACAATTTTTCTGATTGTTTTCATGTAACATTTTCTAAAGCAGAGCTGATGACCCTGAGCTCTCTCACGTCATTACCCACTAGGAACTTCAATTTTAAGTGGTAAGTAGATACCACATCTCTGAATAAATTTAAGGAAGATTTTCCCAGTATAACATTATAAGTTGATGGTGTGTCCACCACCAGAAAATTTATCATTTTATCATTGACCATAACGGGAACGAGCATCTTTTAGTGTTATTATGCTTAAGTTACTCGCTACTCATGTAAATGGTCCAACAGTTTGTACTTCATTGATGGTTATCTTTAAGATTCAACTTAATCTTGTTCGCCCACAAGACAAAGTTGCTCACCTGATTAGAGCCCTAATCTACAATTCATTCTTTATTGGGTAGTTTAAGATTTCCATATCTACAATTCATCCTTTATTCCTTTTGTTTTACCCTGCGAGAGCCCTAATCCTAAATCACATTTTAATTTCACAATGACGACTTAGTAAAAGTCCTAAATTAGGAAGAACCTCTGTGAGAGTCCTAAATCATTCTCAATTAACCCCTGAAATAACGACGGCAACTTGCGTAGAGAATAATTTTACAACGAAGGTTCTTTGTACAATCGGGGAGAAGACGAGCAGTTTCGGGGGCATTGATCGAACATACCGGCTTCGTCGGCACTAAATAATTCAATTTTGATGAAACACAGCTTTCCTCGGAGACAGCTTCGATGAATGTTGCTCTACATTCTTTTTTTGATAATAAAATAGGCACTTTTGAACTGCGGATGTATTTTGATAATGGAAAGGGCACCTCTGAGATTTTTAAATATATTCCAAATCATTATTGTTTTTATTATCAATAAGTTAGTCTTAATAGTCAAAATAAACAACATGTATGATTTCAAACCATGTATTAATGTCATATGCACCAGGTGCACAGTGTGCTCACTCAACAATTGAAGTAGTTTATACTAATATGTGAGAACTAATTACTCTAAAAAGTATAAGTAGATTATATTAAAAAATTTACACACAGAAAGATATATACTCAAATTCATAAATTCTAAAATCTTGACTTGTTCGGCAAACTCAAATCACAAAACAAACAATAATAATTAGCGCAAAAAAGGATATGAGTTGAAGGATTCAACATAACAAATGTAAACATTCGAGAACTGCATTTAAATTGCATGACTCGAGTTAACTGGTCCCCATCATACACACTCCAGTCCGATTACACACACAAACACACTCTTTGGCATATTGCTATAGTGCACCAACCACATGATTATAATTCTGAAATCTGGCAACCATACCCCATAAATTGGACTTAAAAAATCTTGCCCACAAAAATCATATAATGGTACGCATCAAATTAACTGTGAGTGATGCCCAAAGAGCTTCCCTACCAAACCTTTATTACAGACTTCCTATAGCTCAACTCACTAGTCACTTCAAGCTATTGGTTTCAGAATCAAATTTTCGTGTTCAAACACCTTGATGAGATAAATACCAAGAGTTTGGTTCAAATTAATTAATAGAAATGACACTGAGAACAACTACAATGATGGTATATATTTTAGCATATTGCTCCTACTTTTGAAATATAACATAAGTGCGGATAAATTTTTTTGATGAAGATATAATACGATTGATAATTGTGGAAAAATAATTAAAAAAATGGTATTTAATCAAAACGGGATAATAATTAAAATATTTGAATTCATTATCCCATTTTATCAGCTCCATTCACCTTGGCTCATTCTCGCTGCCATTCCATTTCCATTGATATTTTTGGAACCAAGTGCCCCCCCTAGCAAAACCATGATTTAACACGAATAAGATTGATTTTATGTTCACTCAACCATGACAAAGCAGTAGGTTCTGGCACCAGGCTGAATGGAACTAGTACTGTAGACTCAGAAAACTATACAAGCAAAAAAATTATCTACATATTTGACTATGTACACACACATATGTATATATATATATATATATATATATATAATATTTTTTTTAATTCTCTGGACTGTATATATACAAGCAAAAAAACATATATACATATTTTTAATTCTCTGGACTGTAACCAGAATAAGAAGTATACTGTGAGAGTATGTAATGAGCAACGAGCCACAATGTCATTAGTTCTAGATGGAGTCAGAGAGAGACCTTGACGTCATTGCTATATTTTTGCACCGTCGATAGTTATCAAGGATTTCCTCGACAAATTTATGATTGACTCTGCAATCACTTTAGCACTCGATTTCATGTAACCACCTGAAGCAAGAAGCTGGAGTGAGATGCCAAATATCATGTCTGTGAAGAAGCTTAGAGATTAAAATAAAAAAAACAATAATAAAAACCTGATGTAAGCATTAGTAGAGGAATGGTCCTCTCACGAGCAAACAAGAAAACTTTTTCATCTCTTGTGGCTATTCCATCAGGGCTGACCTGCACTCCATTGTTTAATATGTTAGATGAGGTACTCATGCTTCTGAATGTGACACACACACAAGATCTTCAAGTCTTTTCAATGGGCATGATTTGTTTATTCTGATATGCATATTAACAAACAAAAGCACTAATTGATGACAAAGTGGGAAATGATATGATGAATGAGCCCATGTAGAGACCCTTAACCAATAATCCAAAGAAACAAGCAAAAAGGCTATTAACTTACTTAATTTCTAAACATAGTTGCAACTTCTGACCTAGTAATATATAAAAGGATCAAAATCTAATTATCCACCATAGCTTAAATGTCACTGTCAAACTTATGGTTTCCTAAACTGACCTCTATATGATAGTGACTTCAAAAAATTATTGATGCAAAAGGATTAAAAGCTTACCTTCAGCCGACCCAGAGGGTCTCCATCAAGAATATCTGTTCCGGCATTGTAGATGATCAATTCAGGGTCAAATGCGCCAGCAGCAACCTGCAAGCTCATTTAAAAACACAAACCGTCTCATATCACGATAGAAGATTGAAATCCCAGTCTAAACTGATGTAAGACCAATCCAACTAGATCTAATTCCCACTTGAGAAAAGCATCGGTAATCCAAGTAGACAAGTAGGGAAGGTGGACTCGGCAACATACCTTGAGAGCTTCATCAAGCTTTGACAAATATCCTATTGTTTCTGTTCCACCCTATTATGATAAAGTAATGTATAACATGGTATGGGAATGAACTTTATAGCTAGCTCTCGATATTTGTTTTCATTCTTACCTCTACTTCAACTTTCTGGTTGATATATCTCCTAGCTTCATAATCCTTCACACAGAAAATTAAAAGATAATCAGGTCTCATATTTCGACTTATCTATGTTTATATTTTACAGAAACGTGAACTGATAGCATCTCTTTTCTAAGTTTCTCTTTTTCACCTT
Source organism: Prunella vulgaris (assembly GCA_026898435.1). NCBI lineage: Eukaryota > Viridiplantae > Streptophyta > Magnoliopsida > Lamiales > Lamiaceae > Prunella > Prunella vulgaris. The sequence goes on along the minus strand of JAPKLY010000349.1, from coordinate 234,136 downwards.
TGGAATTTCAAACAAAGAGAGAAGGTTATATAATTTATAATGAATATATCATGGGGTCACTTACTAGTGGATATATATCTGGATTGTACATATCGAGTATGTAGACTCTTCCTGCACCAATGAAACAAATAAAATAACATAAGGACATGAACATAAATAAAATGTTACAGTGATGAACAAAGCCCGGGAGAAGTATATGAAGAAAGCTAGATGTCATACTGTCATCAGAAAAATCTTTAGCATGACCATTTCCTTGGTGTGCATCAAGATCGATTATCATCACCCTGTGTGTTGATTATGGCTAATGAGCTCAAATTATATATCAGCTTCAAATTTAAGACTCCAACATAACAGTTTGTGGTGAATGATACCTTGAAATATTTAAACGGGTTAAGGCAAACTGAATGCAAAGAGAGATGTCTGCATAAGCACAAAATCCTCCTCCTTTTCCAGCTGAACAATGATGAAATCCACCTCCCACATTGATAGCCCATCCTCGCTCTTTTGCAAGCTTAGCAGCCAATATTGTTCCGCCAACCTGCATTTTGATTTTAGTCTTAAACATATCAATTCTGAAGAAAAATATCACAATTAGACATTAGCTTATATACTACCTGTTTGCGGAAGGGGTAAAGGACATGCTTATCCACAAGGCAGTTTGGCAGTGATGCAACTGGAGGAACCTAAACTTTGCAACCACCAAGTTGATAAGAAATCCACTAAAATATCTATCAGGAAAGTATGACTGCTTAAACATTAATAAAACTAATTTATCATATCAGTCCGACTGTTTTATTGATCAATTTATATTTAGATAATTATCATAAGTCATTACTGATGTTAATAAATAAAAGAAGATGAGTGATGCTTTCTCTATTCCTTTTTTTTTTTTTTTTTAAAAACCTTCGGAAAAAACTCTTGATATAATACCTCAACTATTCTGGCCACATTTAAGCTGGATTTTAAACTATCCAAGTATGCTTTTGAATGCACCTGTCATCAAGGTAGCAAAGGACAAATATCAGATCTGACAGTCCAGAGCATTTTATATGTAACATAATGCAAGCATTATTCTGACAAGAAACTTAATCATATAACATATCCAATTAATACTTGCATCATTCCTTTATCTGAAAGACCCTTCACTAAAAAAAAAGGGAAAATTATAAAATGGCTTATAAAATTGACACAAATTACAAATAGGTTTCTGTGCAAAAAAAAATATGCTTCTGTGCAGGAAAAAGTTATACGTCTGTGCAGAAATTGTGAACCAATTTGTAAATATAGCAACTTTTTTGAACCAATATGTAAGTGACCAAAAAAAAAGAGAGAGAGAGAGAGAGAGACAGAGAGAGATGGCATCAGCAAAGTCACTGAAAAATTTCTTACTTCACCAAAAACTGAAACCCCAAGAAAAATGTTAATGAACTGAGTGATACATCAAGACAAACTCACTTTGAAAAATGGTGCAGTTAAGCAGCCAACAAATCTAGGATATTTCTAGCACCGCAAATAGTAAAGTTGAAGATAGTAGAGTTGCTTTCCTTGTCAAATGACCCAAATCTAATTTCTGATAAGCGTATATGACTAGTGAATACCAAAACATCCAGGCACATTTGTCAAGAATAACCAAACGTAGACTAAGTGAACTAGACCAATACCACTAGAAGATCTTCTCGTTTAGCCTCCAAAGGTTCAACTATGTCCTTTTTGTCCAGAATACCCTCTGCAGTCAGAAAGCGGCAGATGCGACCCCATTTAGATGAATCGAAAGGGTGCCTGAAATGTTCACCATAGTGTGATTGAGCACAATTAACCTTACAAACATAAGACAATGAATTCTTATCCAGACTTCAAATAATGAAACAAGAAATTTCACTTATTTTTTGTTCGCATAATGCATGTTCAGTACTTATATCTTTTTCTCCGTCATCACTTATCAGTAGTGAATACTTTCATCGAATAATCATGGCCAAACTTCAGTACACTGAAGACGAACTTGAGGAACGTCAACAACTAGTAACTAACTACATAAGTGAGGAAGCCAATATAAGAGACCTATAAAATATTCATTATCTAGATGGGAGACATGCCATATATACCTCTCCTTTGTCCCACCCACTGCATTTCAACGTTTGGCCGAGTAGAATTAAACCAACCACAGCTTACTGAACTGTGGCAGGAATTGAACACGAAATGATTTTGCTAAAGTGACTGTTAATGGGACTGTTTATTAATCGTTTTTTCATGTGATTTCAACAGTATTACATTCAGAATTAAATAGGGGATTAATTCAGTCTCACATCATCACCAAATGAGGAGACTAATTACAGCTTTTCAATGCCGAGAAAGGAGATATCATACGACGATGAATATATCACCGGAACCTGCAAAAGTCAATCGCAAACGATATAACATAACTCAAATTAAAGCTCTTCAATCTACAGAACACCAAAAAAAACCCTTCCTAAATCGGCGTCTCGTAGAGCATAATTATAAAATTGTGGTAGTATCTAATTTAGCTGTTAGAACTTGGAAATTTTACCTTAGAAGTAGGCACATCGAAGTACAGCCTACTCGACAGAATTTGATTGCGAGCGTATTCATCGCCGTCGTTTCCCGGCACCGCAGTCTTGGAAGATTCACCACCCATTGACGACGGAGTCGTCATTTCGCCGCCAGAGAAAGCGTTTGATAGACGGAGGTTGGAGAAGTGTTCCGGATGAGTGCAAGGGATTGACACGTGGAAAGTGTGCGTGGCTGAGCTGCACTATATTTATAATTTATGTATTTTACCAAATAAATAATTTCAGGCTTTGACTGGCAGACCGAATATATTATATTTATAATTTATGCATTTTACCAAATAAATAATGGGTGCGATGCAAGGCACTGCTTTATTTTATTTTTTTAATCGTGGAGCATTAATATAATTTGAGAGAATAAAACGAGATCAAAATTAAAAAAAAATGGTATAACAGTTAAAAAATGAGAAAAAAGAAGAATAAATCCAAAAAAAATATATATTAATAAAAAATAGTGTATATTTAGTATTTTAAATTATTTTTTTATTTTAAATTGAGTATATTTATTAATGGGTATATTAAGAGAAATTTGGAGTATGAATAGTTGCACCATAAATAATTTCTAAAAAATGTCGGCCGTGTTAGGAAAATTGGGATAGCAAAACTTGCCCATTATATCCTTAATTATCTATTTTTCAAAGTTAATATTTAATTTGTTGGTAATATGTAATGTTCACCATCTTTTGACATTGACATGGTATCATTTTTTGATGAATTAAAATACCTATAATATATTATGTATTTAGGCAAAATTATTTATTTTAATAATAACATAAGCTTCTTCATATAATAATATGAATTTAGAGCAAGTTCTTAAATTTTGTTTTGTGGGATCCTCCGACCTAATTTAATCCAATTAGAAACCACAAGTTTTAAATTTGAGCACTATTTAATGAATTCTAGTACATAAAATTGTTCATATTAATTTTTATTTACAGAAAATATAATTATTTTATTTATATTTACACAATATTCAACTCATTTATTTATACATAATTTTTTAAAATATCTCTCAACTTCATACTGATACTATTTTTTTTTTTTGGTTTTCTTTTGCATGTGAAAGGAATTATTAGAATAGAGTGAGTATATAGTATATTTTTAAAATTTATTTATCGATTTAAAATTTCACAAAAAAAATTCAATAAATAAATTTTAAAATATAAAATTTATATCTCAAGATATGTTTACTATTTCATTAGTTATATTAATTGATATTATATACATTTTACACTATTATATCAATAAATAATTGTAATGGTATAAATAAGTATATCTTATTGTATCAGTAAATACATCTCGTGACATAAAAATTCATATTACATTCGTCCTAAAAAATTTGCACACCTTTTTTTATTTGGACATCATATACTAATTTGTACACTATTAAAATAGAAAGTATCATTTACATGAATACTCACAAAAATTTACACATATTTATTCATATATCACTATTATATTTAAAAATATACTCCATTTTTTAAAGTCAAGTCTCAAAAGTCAAAACTACATTTTTTTTCTAAAATAAAAGAAAAAGGTATTATGAACAAATTCCAAAGTATTGTTTTTATATTTTGCACTGAACGGACATGATTTCTAATTTTCTATGGCAATTGGCAACATAGAGGGCCTGTTTTTAAACACAAATAGAATACTAGACTACTAAAATTACTTCTTTACTAAAAAAAATTGGATTTTATCAACTTTAAAAACAAAATTCTACATTCAAATAAATTTGAATACAGGCCCAAAATGAGGTGTTGAAACTAACATATGATCGTTTGGTATAATTATAAAAAAATATAAATGGTATAAAAATAAAATGGATATGGAATGAAAATTATAATTTTTAAATAATAAATTCTTTATTTTTTAAAAATCGTAATATTATTCCAAAACAACTTTCATTATTTTATTTTATTTTGAATAACAACTTTCATTATTACTCAATCACTCACTTGAATTAGCTCATCTGGCCACCGGGCTCTTCACTTGGTCGAATGACCCGGATTCGATTCCCTTTGGGAACGAATAGGGGAGAGATATAAGGTTGGCTGAGAGATATTAGTGTATGGAGACTTATTGAACTAGGAGGAAAATATAATATTGGCTAGGAGATATTAGTGTATGAAAACTTGTTGAACTAACTTCTAACCACTAATAATTAATATTACCGATAAAAAAAGAAATTTATGATTCAATCACTCGTAGAAATTTATGATTCAATCACTCACATATGAATGAGAAGCTATCTAAGCGTCTGTTTCGTGCACGACAGCCCAACAGCGGCATCCAAACTTTTATCAACCATTTCCAGTCTTTGTCAGTTTTTTTCTAAGCCAACATTATTCAATTTGTTTATGGTTACATTAATTAGTTTTCGGTATTTCTAAGTTTAATAATTTGCGAATGTGTTCTACTTCATATGTATACAAAAAATTAATATGTGTATTTTGTTTTGTCCATAATTTTTTTAAACCAACCATCACTTAATTATTTTATATATTATTAATTTTTTATTTTCACAAATAGTTGTTTAATTTATAAACGGATCATACACTGCCCCAAAATATTTTTATTCTATTTTTTATATATTTTTTCTCAAAATCTATTCAAATAAACTAATATACTTTTGTGAATGGAGGTAATAGTATTTTTTTGAAAACAAGTAACTTGTGTTAGTAAATTTATTTGTTTTAAAAAATAGAATTATCTATTATTTCTAAACATGCATGTTAAGGAAGACGTTTAATTTTATCCTTCAAAACAAACGTACATTAAGTAGAACTAAGATGTTGTATTGTAGCTAAGTTAGTATTTCGACGAATACGACGAACATGACAGTTTGGATTGGAACGAAAGATGTTCTCATATTAGATAACTTTTGCTGATACAATAAGGTAATTTTGGTCTCACTTTTATTTATATAAAAAAAAATTCTATTTGAGATGATATAGTTGCTATAACACAATTATTGATCATGGGTCCAAAACCCAACATGATTGATGTCATATCCAATTTCACAATAGAAGCCTCGGAAGAGACTTGAAAATGACTAAGGTATGGACATCGAGCGAACGACACCACATGTCGAAGGCACCACACTGATATCGCCCAACTAGAACAAAGCCCAACAAGTCCAAGTGCAATAACGAAGGCACCACACCGATATCGCCCAACAAGTCCAAGTGCAATAATGATAGAACACGCCCTACATCACGTCAAGATTGCGAGGCTCAAACGAGGTAAAGTCATACACCTCAGACCTCAACCTCGAAGACGAAACCTTAAGAGCTAGTGAGAAGATAAGATCACCGAAAATTTGTAATTGGTTTACAAAAAATTATTAACAAGTATGGTATTTGGATTTTATATAATTTTAAAATTCTTTTACCATTATTACACACATTTTACATTTATTTTGCAAACCAATTTTTATTAACATAATTCATTCATAGGGGGAAGTATTATATATTTTATGACCCATTATTAGTATTACATATTAATTTTAGGCAAAAATTTATGTATGAGACCAATCAAATTAAAAAATAATAGAATTATAATATTTAAAAAGTATTATGTCTTTATTAACAAATATATTATCACCTTTTGTTAAAATTGTATTACTTTCTAAAAGTAAAGAACTTTTTAATTAATAAGCAACATGTTTTAGGTTAAAAATAAATCAAATAGTAATATTGATCTCAATTTATGTGACAGTCTCACACAAAATTTACTCTTAATTTTTTATCATTTCCGTTTATTTTCTTCAAAATTCGGTGACATGTACAATATTTTTTTAAAAACTATGATTTTTTTACCATTATTACATACAAATTTAATATTAATATCATAAATAATAAAAGATTATTAGTTTTCTAAAATTCCAAATATCATACTATCTTTACAAATTTTGTAAACCAAATATATAAACTAAGCAAACTTTGCAATAAATATACATATATAAAACACAACAATCAATTAATTAAAATATATCCCAAACTTGAAAATTGAATCACATTCTGCATGCTTATAGACCGACATCCGCCATAACGTAGTACAGTAGACAATCGGCATTTTCATTAACTGTATGAAATAATAATTTAATCTAATTAATTGCATTTATTAATTTTTATTTTGAGAATATAATTTTAATTTTTTTTATTGAACTTTAAAAAAAAAATTTAAAACAATCATATTTCAAATATTATTTATATAACATCAACTTAATATGAGTATTAGCAAAATCATCGTATGACCATATGATTATCGCATTATTAAAAAAATATGCTTGTGCCCTCAGAAAGTGAGGGGGAGGTGATGAGACGCGATTCCAAATTTCAACTAATTTAACACATTAGGCCCACTATTTAAGCATATACCAGTGATCTCCTAGTATTCTCACATCTAATCACATATATAATATTCATTTAACACTTTTCACATGTATAATACTCGCATCACAAACTAGTGTGAGTGATCCGAGTTCGATTTCCTTTGAAAATGAATAGGAGAGAGATATAAAATTAATTTAGAAATATATGAGTGTATGAAGACTTGGTGAACTAACTTCTAACTACTAACCACTAACATTTACCGATAAAAAAAATATATTCACATTACAAATGATTCTACATTCAAATAAATTTGAAAACAGCTCCAAAAGGAGGCGTAGAAAGTAAACTCAGGGATGTTTGGTATAATTATAAGGAATGAAAATGGAATATGAATGGAATGGATATGAAATGAAAGTCATAGTTTTGAAATGACTGAATTATGGTAGATTTCTTAATTTTTAAAAATTAAAATTATAGTAAAATCATCTCAAGTACACACTAAATTTCAATTATCATTGTTCACTTTCCAAAATAGTGAACCAAACACTCGCTCACACGATCACATCTGAATAAGAAGCTGTCTAAGCGTTTGTTTTCGTGCACGACAGCCCAACAGCGGCATCCAAACATTTATCAACCATTTGCAGTCGTATTTGTAATAATTGCCCACTCTTTCTATGTCAGTTTTTTTCTAAGCCAACATTATTCAATTTGTTTATGGTTGCATTAATTAGTTTTCGGTATTTCTAAGTTTAATAATTTGCGGATTTGTTATACTCCATATCATATGTATACGAAAAATCAATATGTTTATTTTGTTTTGTCCATAATTTTTTTAAACCAACCAGCACTTAATTATTTTATATATTATTAATTTTTATTTTCACAAATAATTATTTAATTTATAAACGGATCATACAATGCTCCAAAATATTTTTATTTTATTTTTTCTCAAAATCTATTCAAAATAAACTTAATATACTTTTGTGAATGGAGGTAATAATATGTTTTGAAAACAAGTAACTCGTCTTAGTAAATTTATTTATTTTAAAAAATAAAATTATCTATTCTTTCTATACATGTATGTTAAGAAAGAACATTTAATTTTATCCTTTAAAACAAACGTACACTAAGTAGAACTAAGATGTTGTATTGTAGCTAAATTAGCATTTCTACGAATATGGATGTTCCGACATTAGATAACTTTTGCTAATACAACAAGGTAATTTTGGTATGATTTTTATTTATATTAGATAATTTTTTATTTGAGATGATATAGTTGTTGTAATACATTTGATCATGGGTTCAAGATCCAACATGATTGATGTCAGACCCAATTTCACAAGGCCCGTAGGACAGGGAAGAGACCTGAAAACTAAGGCATGGACATCGAGCGAACGACACCACACGTCGAGGGCAGTGCATCGATATCGCCCAACCAGAACAAGACCCAAGTAGGTCCAAGTGCATGTGTGAGGAGACATCACTCGATGTCACCCAATAACGACAGAACACGCCCTACATCATATCAAGTTGCGGGGCCCAAACAAGAACAAGTCATACACCTCAGACTCTCGATCTCAACCTCGAAGACGGAACCTTAAGAGCTAGTCAGAAGATTAAGGTCACCAAAAATTTTGTAATTGGTTTACAAAAATTTATTAACATGTATGGTATTTGGATTTTTATATAATTTTAAAATTATTTTACCATTATTACATACACATTTTATATTTATTTTGCAAACCAATTTTTATTAACATAATTCATTAATAGGTTATATATTTTATGATTTTAACCACTATTAGTATAACATACTATTAATTTTAGGCAAAAATTTATGTGAGATCGTCTCATATTATGAGACCAATCAAATTAAAAAAATAATAGGATTATAATAAAATATGATAATATATTTAAAAAAAAGTATTATGCCTTTTTTAACAAATATATTATCACTTTTTGTTAAAATTGTATTACTTTCTAAAAGTAAAGGACTTTTTAATTAATAAGCAACACATTTTAGGTAAAAAATGAATCAAATAGTCTCACACAAAATTTACTCTTAATTTTATATAATTTTCTTTTATTTTCTTACAAAATTCGGTGACAAGTACAATATTTAAAAAAATTATATACTTTTATGATTTTATTTTTACCATTATTACATACAAATTTAATATTAATTTCCTAAATAATAAAACATTATTAATTTTCTAAAATTCCAAATATCATACTATCTTTACAAATTTTGTAAACCAATTATATAAAACTAAGCCAATTTTTGCAATAAATTTACATATATAAAACATAACAATAAATTAACTAAAATATATCCCAAATTTGAGAATTGAAGCACATTCTGTAGTCTTATACACCGATATCCACCACAACGTAGTACAGAAGACCATCGACATTTTCATTAACTATATGAAATAATAATCTAATCTATTAACTCCCGAATTTTGTTGTTGGGATTTGATCATACCCTGTCTCTGAAGGAATGGATCCGAGTAGTTATAGGTGTCTACTAAAGGCTTTTAGACAATGTGTTTATTACGATGTTGTGGATTTTATGGTATGCACGAAACATTAATTTTTCAAAAGAAAATTGGTGTCTTATTTGAAAATTTACAAATTATGTGAGTGTCACATCTCAGATCACAAAACTTCTACTCAATCGCCTGTTAAGATTCAACCATCTTGTGTGGAGAAGGGTTGGAAGTCGCCGCCTCACGGTTCATACAAACTGAATACTGATGCTTCACTACGAAGTGGTGTTGAGAGTTCAATTGCTGGAGTATTACGTGATTATTGCAGTCACGTGCTTTGGTGTTTTGCTGAAAAAAATGGTTATTTTAGCAGTGTTGAGTTGATGGAAACAGTGGCAATTCGAAGAGGAATGCAAATTGGCAAGGATACGAGTCGTTCATTCACTTATAGTGGAGTAGATTCTCAGTTGGTAATTTAAGCTCTTAGGAGGGATGTGTCGACTCTATCTTTCTTTGGTAATATAATTCACGACGTCCGGTGTTTGAGCTCACAGTTTGAGGATGTTTCTTTTAATTGGATAGGGAGGTCAAACAATGAGGTAGCTCATAGATGAGCTTTGTTTGCATTTTCATGTAATTTTTCTTATTTTTCAGAGTCGATTCCTGACTCGATTGTCAATTTGTTGAGACTGACTGTTCAACATTTTGATTAATGAATTTACTTTTTCCGTCAAAAAAAAAATCTAATCTATTAATTGTATTCATTAATTTTTATTTTGAGAATGTAATTTTAAATTTTTTGATTCAACTTTAAATTAAAAAATATTTTTTTTTAAAACAATCATATTTCAAATATTATTTATATAACATCAAATTAATATGAGTATTAGCAAAAATCATCGCATGACCATATGATTATCGCATTACTCCCTCCGTCCCACAAGACATTGCATACTTTCTATTTTGGTCCGTCCCACATAAAGTTTGCATATCCAAAAGTGGAAACTATTTATTAAACTCCACTCTCACAACACACATATAATATTCATAAAAATGTACCTTTTATACATTTTTCTTAAACCCCGTGCCCAAAAGACACCGCAATGTCTTCTGGGACGGAGGGAGTATTAATTAAAAAAATATGCATTACTGTATCATTATTTTTATAAGAAGAACTAATCATTCATAGAGTATGAGAGTAGGTTGCTTGTGCCCTCAGAAAGTGAGGGGCAGGTGATGAGACGCAATTCCAATTTCAACTATAATTTAATACATTAGGCCCACCATATAAGCATATGCCAGTGATCTCCTAGTATTCTCACATCTAATCACAAATATAATATTCATCAAACCATCAACACTTTTCACATATATATAGTACTCACATCACTAATATAATATTCATCAATCATGAACATCATATATTATTGCTAATAATGGATGAGTTGGTAGGTTAGGATTTAATTAAATAACATCGAGTCTAGTCACCCGGCCACATCAACTTATTCCACCGGACCGGCCATTTTAACATAAGAGTCCAGAAGCTGAGCTTATTGTATAAGCTGACACAGAGATGACCTCACCAGCAAGGAAAAAGTATAATCAATGGAACATCTTACCCTAAAATTACATTGAGATATAGGCATGCATGCAAAAATATAAAAATGTAAACTCAAAATGAGTGTGCAAATATTATAAAATTTTACGTTTGTTCCTTTTTGTAAATACGCTATATAAATTATAAGGTTAGATCTGAGCATGTAGTGACCCACTTAAAATATGACTTTTTTGGCCTGGACCATTTAACCCGTGGGCAAAATGAATTAGCTTGTTGATTAATTATGAAATATATTCTATTGTAAATTTATAAATAATGTTTGAATTTTAAGTTTGATAATATCGTATTATAATTGCAATTTTATATATATATTTTTTTGTTACCCCGAGTTCAATAGTGGTCCGTTTAGTCCAGAATTATTAAGGTTGGAATTAGAGTTAAATTTCGATTGTAACTGGTCCACTAAAAATAAATTGCTAAGGCTCGGATCGTTTCAAATCTAAAAGCTCATTTAACATTTGCAATAGTGCATACGGTAGATACAAGCTTATGCCAAATTTGTGAAAGAATACTCTCAATAGCAATACACGCCAAAGAAATTTAAGAAAAGAAAGGTAACGGGACAAAAGTTGCATACGTGGTCTAGACATATGCCTGAAATTTGGTAAAAGTCTACTATATATATACATGTAATTTTCTATAAATGCACAAATGAAGTTTTTGTTCAAGTGATTAAGTGCACGTTGTGTAGTTTTTCTTTGTTCCTCAAATTAGGGTTCTCTCTTTGGGAGCATATTCTGTAATCCCTTCTAGTTAGAGTGTTTTTTTTTTAAGTAATAGAACTTTCCACGTAAATAAAAAAAATGAATAGATTATCAAAATACAATTTAAATATAACTTTTCAACACTATATATTATGATAATATTTTCTTAAATAATGAAATAATATTATAAAATAATTTCAATATTTATAAATACATCATATCTAAATTGCTAATATGTACTTATAAGAATTTTTAAATTATCGTAAATTGAGCCCCTAAACTTAGGGGGTGTATTCGTTTGGATTTCATAGTATTTTAAAGGATTTTTTTTTAATAAAAAAGTTTGTCGGTATTTAATTAGGATTTTAAAAGATTAAAAACAATGTACTGTTTCAATCTGGATTTTAAATGACTTAAAAATGATCTACTGATATTCAATCAGAATTTTAAAAGACTTAAAAACAATTCACTGGTATTAAAAAATATAAGGATTTAAATGATTTTTGGGTTTGATGGATTTTGATGGACTTTTTATTATATTTTATAAATACCAACAATCCCATCAAAATCCATCGGATTTTGGATGACTTTTTGAATTAATGACTTTTTATTATCCCCAAATTGATTTATGTATGATATATTTATTTTTAAAACCTAAAATATTTTTAACCTTATAATTTCATCCCTACATTTATATTTAATTCGATGGTTACTCTTATTAGTCATAATACTAAACATCATTGATAATGTAATCCAGTGACGAGGGGTAATATATTATTATATATATGCATACATATATATTAGAATAAATAAAAATAATTATTATAATTAATTCATTAAAATATATATGTATATATATATATTGATTCATTTAAAAAAGTTATTATCAGTAAAACAATATTGTTCATCCTAACTTATGCACAGAAAAATATTTATTTTTTATATTAGTATTATTATAATACTAATATTATATTTTGCATATGTCATTATGTAATATTTTTCTATTAACGATATTTTTTTTGCGGAATTTGAGTTTTGTTATCTTTTTCTTTTGTTGTTTTGATTATTCAATTTCGGTACTTTTTTAATGTACACATATATTTAAGTGTATATCATAAAATATATATTTGATAAGTAAATTAATATATGATAATATAATTCAAATAAAGTTACGCATTAATTAAAGTAGGACTTTTTTATTTCAATATTTTGGGCCAAATTAAAAAATGTTATTTAGGAAGACATCATGTTACGATTTACATTTTGTTTTTTTTTTTTTTTAAATTCAAGATATAAAAAATTTTGAATTCTTATCATACATCACAAATTTATGAAATTCTGTAAAATCTACAAAATCTTACAAAATTAATTAAAATCTTAATTTTAAAAGTCTAACAAAATTTTATAAAATCTAAAAAATCATCAAAAATTTTAAAATTCTAATCCAATGCAACCCTTGTATTCTGGCTCCATCGCTGTCTGGGCATTCAACTCTTTTCTCTCGCCTTCATAATGTACTAATCCGTTTTTCCGACTAACCTCCACGGATAAACCATACAGCTTGCTGATTTGTCAAATCTCGTTCACAGCACTAGCGGTTACCAATCGCTATCTCAAAAGGACAGCTCACATGCGAGTATAATTATCGACGGCAGTCTGCGAGTTGAATTTGTGGTTTTACTGAATTTGAAATGGATTCGACCCACAGTTCACTGGTAAATTTTTTGTTTTCTAACTATTGGTGTATTTCGTGCAATTGTGTCGATGCGTGGGTTTGAATCGATCGATTTTAACTGTTCGATGGCGATGACCGATGAGCAGAGCTCAAGCTCATTGAGATTTACAGAGATAATCTGCGCTGCTGTGATTCCGATTGTAGCTATAATTGAGGCGATGATACACGCGGTTTCCGGTTGTTTCGATTGCGAGGAGCGGAGCCGTAAAAAGGAGTTGCGCTGTGAGAAATGGCAGATTGTTCGACTCTCTGAGGAATCTCGATGTACTTTAATTCGATTCTGTAGTTCACTGTTGAATTTGAATATTTGGATTATCTATGCTGTTTAAATCTCAAATTGATAATGACAATTACTTTTGCTTTTGGATGCAGTTACTGTAAATGAGGTGGAGGCATTACTTGAGTTGTTCAAAAAGCTGAGTAGTTCCATCATTGATGATGGATTGATTCATAAGGTATAACTCCAGCTAATACTATCTAAAATCTTGTTATCATTCATACATGTCACTCATGGGGATGAATGCATTAATCCGTTTCACAACTGTTTGGCTTCAGTATAAAAAATAATTATCTATGCGAATAAGTGGGTCTATGACTCTTTGCTTCACATGTAGGAAGAGCTTCGGCTGGCATTGTTCAGAACTGCAACTGGTGAGAATCTTTTTCTGGACCGGGTAATCACAATCTCGATTTCACATTCTATAATTGAGTGCTTTATACCCTGAGATAGTTATCAAAACAAGCTCAAATCAAACTCTAAAGCCAAATAATGCTTCACTTTTAGTTGGTAGTCCACATAAGGTACAGATCTAGGATTTTACTCCAAGGGGAGAAAGTTTTCTTATTATAATACCATATAGTGTTACAAAGGAGAATGAATGGTTATAAATAAAAAATTCAATTAGAAGAAGTCTTACATATAAAGGAACTGACCCCTAAATCATACATGGCTGGTATTGAAAAATCCTGAAATCTCCTGCCTTGCATAGATCTAGATAGCTTGCATATTGCTTACAATTAATACTCTCTCCATCCACTAAATCTGTTAACCATTGTGTTTGCACGAGTTTTAAGAAAAATTAGTTAAAGTAAAAGTATTGCGAGTGTATTATGAATAACATAATTGATTGTGAGAGTAATAATAAAGGAAATAGTGCATAAATTTAGTGGACAGAGGGAGTATTATGTTTGGGTCACTTACATATTGGTTCAAAAAAATCATTATATTTACAAATTGGTTTAAAAATTTTGCACGGCAGTATGTTTTTTTTTTTTTTTTGCACGGGACCAATATGTAATATTTGTTAATTTGTTTTCCCATTTTGTACTTTTCCCATTATGTTTTAGTAACTCATCTGCACGTACTGAAGAAGCTCCCTGGTCTCCTGCTTTTGGTCACAGGTTTTTGATCTTTTTGATGAGAAAAAGAATGGTGTAATTGAATTTGAAGAGTTTATTCACGGACTCAGTGTATTCCATCCTTGTGCCCCTTTGGAAGAGAAAATAGATTGTAAGAGATCATCATAAGACTTGCTTTCAAATATGTATTAATTATATTAAGTTTTAGCTTGTGAGCTGTAAGCCATATAGTATTTAAATTAGTTTTTATTTTGGCTTGAGTAATTGGAATTTCTGCTCTAAACCTGTTTGACGGCATTCTTTATTTCACAGTTGCATTCAAGCTGTATGATTTAAGACAAACTGGGTTTATAGAGCGAGAAGAAGTAAGTCGTTTTTTTTTTAAATTTTTTTTAAGTAAAATAATTTTAACTATAAGAATACAGCAGCTGATGTGCTAGAGTTTTGTATTTTTTCTTTATGCATACTTTCTTTTAAAATCAAGTTCCTGCCTTACAGCTTGTTCTCGGATCTGCTGTGTAAATGCCCTTTTTTTATTATATTGATTTTGTTCTCTTCTGTGATATGTCTCTTCATTTTCCTTTATTTTCATATACACATTTCTGCTAAGTCGGATCAGTCATCACACACATTTTATGCTGATTTCATAGTTGTGGACATCTTACTTTAGGTGAAGCAAATGGTGATTGCAATACTTATGGAATCCGAAACGGAACTCTCTGATGAACTGCTTGAGCAAATAATCGATAAGGTAAGTTAGGTAACATTACACCAAATTCAAAACCTTTTCCTCTTATTATATACTCATTTAAATATGTTGTAGTTAACGTATTTTCATTGTGTTCCATAGACATTTGTGGATGCTGATGCTGATAAGGATGGTAAAATTAATTCTAAAGAGTGGAAGGCATTCGTTATGCGCCATCCATCACTTTTGAGGAATATGACTTTACCTTACTTGAAGTGAGTTGTTTGTTGAATCTCTCATCTGTTTCGCTCTTTCCTTTATGTTTAGAAGTGTTGTTTTAGAGTGTTTGCTAGTGACAATATCTCTGAAGAAGGGATTTAAATTGATTTATGTAGTAAAATGATGGAAAAACCTGAATAATTTAAAGTGACTGCTGCTAATAATCGCTTAAAAGTAATTTTAAGAAATTTTATATTTTAAGCAACTAGTTGTGATTACAAGAGAGTCTCGTCTTGTCTTTTCGTAACAATAGTGTTGCTCATGTTATAGGGACATCACTACTGTTTTTCCGAGTTTTATTTTCAACACAGAGGTTGAAGATTGAGGAAACATTCTTGGATCAGATATTCACTAATGCTCTGAAGAGGGGACTGACTGACTACGTCTTCCCGTGATACATTGTCTCAATTGTTACTGGAGACGACGGATAGGACTACGTAGCTCTACCATCATGGCTAGCGCTATAACGATTCTTTGGCTGCTTAGCGGCTGCTCAACATCACAAGGTCGATCCACATTCTTCTCACTTTCTTAAATGTATATTTGAAATCTATTGCTGGTGTAAAAATTTTAATAAATGAACTTCAATTCATCCTTGACCTTGAGTTATAGCTCCATTTTATATGAATTTGAAATGCATCCTCTCCTTGTATATTTGTGTCTGTGTTACCACCTTGAAAATATAAGTTTGTATCCACTGATATTACCAAGGATGAAAATATCGGTATCGACGGAAATATCGGTACTCTGAATTTATGGATATATCGGTGGAAATATAGATATCGAATATCGATATCGGTAAAAAATAGAAAATTCACGGAAATTTCATTAAAATGATATAAATTTAACATGAAATTTTAGACAATATTATTACTAGTCTTAATACATTAATTGAACTTAAAATCTCAATAAAATGAGAATCTTACAACAAACATATCAAGAAAACATACGTAAGAAATATAAAACGATACAACAATTGTTCATAATTATTGAATATTACACAACTAATATCAAAATGATATCCTATGAGCCTCAAATGTAAAAGAAGAAATATTATCTTGGTCTAAGCAATAATGGTACCAAATCATAAAAAAAAAAAAAAAAATCCCGAAATTTCCCGAAATTTTGACCGATAAATTACCGAAATTTCCACGAAATTTCTCGATAATCTGCACATTTTGAATTATCCTGGACCGATATCGATATTGTAACCGAAATTTCCCGAAATTTCCGATATTTTTCCGAAATTTAACCGAAATTTTGAAAAAATAATCGTTCAAGTGAATTTCCATATCGGTAACCTCAAATTTCCAAAATTTCGGCGAAATTTCCCGAAATTTTAAACCTTGGATATTACTACCATATCCACCCATGCATTTGCACCACCATCGACTGTTCTCCCTATTCTCGACGCTGCTTTTTCACAACATGCACGAGCTCATAATAATTGGGGTTTTGAATAGATTTGAATTAAATGCCATTCTTTTTTAATTTTTTCATAATTTTTCTTATGTAATTGATGTTATTTCTCAAATTTTTTTGAACATCTCATATCTGGAGCAAAAATTGAATATTTTGAACTATTTATGAAATATTTGCCTTTTCAACTTGTTTTAAAGCCATATATTGATTTAAGTAAATTTAAATTTCTTGGTTCATAAAATTTTTCTCAATTTTTGATAGGCGATTAGTTTAAAAGGTAATATAATCTTCTAATGATCTTTCGGATAGAGATTTGACATTTATCATAAGTTTAAATAACATGATGTTTTAAAATTCTCTCAGTTAACTTAGACTCAGAATTATAATTTTAAAATTTACCAATTTGAATATATACCTAAGTAACTGTAGTAAATTTAGATATGTGAATTTAATATATCTAACCTCAAATTTCTTTATTCAAACACTATTTATTTTTTGTTGTATTTGGATAGATGCATTTAAAATTCAAAGAATTTTAAAATTAAAAAATTAAAAATTTCAAATGATTACTAAAATTTTAAAGTTCCTCAAATTTGAATTAAATTCAAAATTAAACATTTAAACTTAATCAATTTTAATATTTTTTTCCAAACATGTAAAATAAATTAAAATCATAATTAAAAAATTTATAACCTTTAAATCCGACATCGACATACAATCCAAATTCCTTCTTTGAAAAATTATATGAAGTGCAATTTTTTAATTACCTGGGCCTTAGAATATAAAAAATATTTAGTGGATAATGGGCTAACGAATATTAGGGCCAGGTCGAGGTGTTATAAGGTCCATTTACTAGATTATGGGCAGATGAAACAGATGGAATACAATGGCCTAGGTTATTTGCACTATCCTCTATAGTTAATACACTACCTGAATAATATATTTAAAATTTCTTTAAAGAATTTTTTTTTTTCCAATTTCACTACGTTAGAAAAAAGTGAAAAAAAATTTCAAACCAAAGATCATGTATTTATTTGGATAATTTGTTTGCCAAAAAGGCTAGTGCAAATAACTTGGGCCGAATACAATAGGTGGGCATTTTTACTGATACTGGGATAAAAAGACGAATGGGCCACCATCTGGACTTTCGAGAAGGACTAATTATGGGAATCGATTAAACAGAAACGCAAATACCAAACATAAACCCCAAAACTCAGCTGTATCTCCTTAATTTTTTTTTTCCTTTTTATTACGTAAGCCAACAAATACAACTAAGGCTGTGAGACAAAGATTACACCACAAAGACCAACATTTTGTCACAATTTTTCGTTATCTAACTCTTCTTTTGGTATAAATCAGTTGAGACCCATTTATACAGTTACTTCTTATATGGCCTCAACAGATACCAAAAGCAAAGCTTTTTTTTTCTTCTTCTTCTTTTTTTTTTTTTGCATTTCTTTTTTCCTTTTTTTTTATTTAATTTAGGCGACTTCTTACAAGCATACTGTACTACATCAATTAAACCTAAAAGCATTTAGAGAATGCCAATTTATCTTCCCCCGCCCAATTTTTTAGGTGACACACAAATCTACTAATAAGCATCCCCCAATGTTTTGAGTCCCATTATCAAGTTCGAGGGTATTTTTGCTTTTTCTCATCCGGTTGTGCTGACTTCCCGCTTTGAATGAACCAACATATCCACCGAACCTTCCAATATTTCTAAAACTATGACTTGCATGCTCTACCAGCTCTTAGAAATGAGTTCACAGCTATACTTACAACGTCAAATCTGATTTGCACGACTCTCAGTTTGCTGGCTGCACAGTAAGGCGACGCAGACATTTGAGACGGGCAATAATCTGAGCAAAAGAAGGCCGTGCCTGTGGGTTTCTGCACAAAAATATTCAACATTAAACATAGCAACCTAAGTTATAATGAAGACCTTAAATCTTACCATTAAAACACAAAGAAACATACACCGTAAGGCAATTTAGAGAGCAAAGCAGTACTTAATCATCACTATTTGAGATGAGGTTGTTTGGTTTGGGATGGCCCCAACAAGATGGAGGTGGTCCATCCCTCATCCCATCTGATTTTGGATAGGAATATCTCCATCCAAAATACATTCATCCCTATAATAAACGGACAAGCCTATCTTCACACAACCCCTATACAATCACATCATCACTTCTCTTTCATTCATTCTATTACTTCCTTTCCACCCCACTAACTAACAATCATACAACATCACTATTGATTTCAGACATCCACAGCTACTTCTCCAGCCCTAGCCAAACACATACTTACTATTCACTGATTAATCTCATTCACCCTTTTCCCTCTCCATCCAACCCACCACCATTCTTAACCAAACATCCCAGGTTCAATCATCTCTATTAGCCTAATTTGATGAAGAGAATGGGCTTCAGAAACTCACCTGTACCAACAGTCACTTATTATACCAGCCACTAACGGATCAACCATTGGTGGGATATCGAGGTGTCTATCCTGGAATCCAACGGCTCCAACAACTTGCATCGAGTTCATTTCTGTCCAGGGCACTCGTAGAGTAGCCAGCTCCCATAGTATGACGCCAAAACTATATATATCAGATCTGCAGAAAGAGAAGCCAAATTCATTAGTGAGATGTAAAATCATAACACAAAGTACTTATTTCAAGGATTCAAAGCAAGGTAGGCAATTAACTCACTTCTCATTTGATGGTTCACTCCTTAACACCTCAGGGGCCATCCACTCTGCCTGCACATTGAACAAAAATACCCACTAAAAGTTATATCGAGCAGTAAGACATCCAACTGTCAATAGATAGGAGGTCTAAAATACAAGGCTAAATATTGGCACACAAGGCATTACCGTTCCAGCAGCTGATTTTGAAGACAGAAATGTATTGTATTGAAGACGTGACATCCCAAAATCACAAACCTAAGACAAAACATATATTAGCAAGAGAGAATAAATGAATTCTAAAGTTCAAGGCTGGCTGGGTTCTAAATAGACCAAACCTTTACAACCCAGTTTTTATCAACAAGGAGATTTGGAGTCTTCAAATCTCGATGCACAATAATTGGATTGCTGGTGTGCAAGTAATTCATCCCCTTGGCCTGCAGAAAGTTTGCATGTTAGCAGAGGGTAAAGGAACTTGATAGGAGAAACAAAATGGAATGCAACAATTCCAACCAATACCACATCAAGGGCCATTTTTATTCGTCTTTTTTCATCAAGTTGGATATTAGGACGGTGCAGCAGCTTATATAAGCTACCCCTGCAAGTATTGAGAGATTTGTAAGATGATAGAACAACATAGATAACCCAGTACAATTTTATGGTGAAACTTTATTTGAAGGGTGTTCTTTATATAACTCAAAAATTTAAAAATTAATACTCCCTCCGTCCATGAAAATTGGACCATTTTTGTTGTGCACGGTTATTAAGAAAAAAGTAGATGTGATGTGTAAAAGTGAGAGTATTAGTATTAAAAAATATTTGTTTATTGAAAAAGTATTTGATGTGATGTGTAAAAGTGAGTGTATATGTATTTAAAATGAAAATAATGATTGTAATATTTCTATTTTAGGTAAGTGGACTATTTTTTGTGGACAGCCGTTTAAGGCAACGTGGACCATTTATCGTGGACGGAGGGAGTAATATATATATATATATATAACACAAAAGATAGCACAAAAATTCTTATCCACCAGTCAGATGGAAACAAACCTTGGGAGAAATTCTGTTAATATGGACATATTTGGGGGACGAGTCACGGCTCCCATGAAAAGAACAACATTTGGATGCCTCAACCTCAACATAATCTCGACCTATCAAAACAGGCAGCAGAGCTCAAAGAAAATACAGCAATAAATGAATATGTATCCAACGGAAGTCACCATCTTGAGATGAATGCTAAAAAGATAGCACCTACCTCACATTTAAATTGTGCTAGTGCATCCCCTGATATATCTTGTTTCATAAACTTCTTCACTGCAACTTCCTGACATGAATAACAATAGCTCTGTCACTTTTAAGTATAGATACTTGGTTTTTTAAGTACCCTTTCGTACTGGAATGACTTGGGATAAGTAAAACTCACTGTGCCATTCCATTCTGATTTGTAGACCTCGCCGTATGACCCTACAGGATGATATACATGGTTTCAGTATACAAACATAAAATTGAACTTGAACAAAGATTATGTATTTTAAACCCAAATCAACAGACTAATGTATCTTAAAAAAAGTTGAAACAGGCAGTTAATCAAAATCACGATCTCAAATGAAGGATACAAAATCTACTAACAGAAGAATTACCTATACCAATGCGTTCACCAATCTGAAGATCCTCCCATAAGATCTCAGCCACTCCATTTAGTATGGGATGAATTTGCACATTCTGAATTTCATTAGAATTAGACTGGTCAGGGCAGGCTATTCCCATAGCTTCTTTATTTCCAGTAAAGCCTACTTGTTCAGTACTAAATGCAGCATATTTATTTGGGATCACTTCAGCCACGCTGTCTCCTAGAGTAGCATTTTGTTCGCCTGGAGTATCGGAAGGCAACTTATATCCTGCTAACTCTTCATGCCCCCCCAATCCATCAGATGCGAATTTGCTGCTGCTGTAGTGAAAAAAAAGGTGTTAACATGAGAATCCTCATTTTTTAACAAAGATATCACTTGACAGTGATCAACCTCACTCCTGTTCTATCTATCTTTCCAGCAAGGTTTTTTATCATTAAGATCATGAGAACTTTATATCCCAAAGCAAGTTCCTCTAACATAGTATGAAAATGTCAAGAAGATTATGGTTTTATGGCAATTAAGAATTAACATACCTGGGATCATCTTCCAAAAGCAACTCTCGTCCAGTTATTTTGCCTGCACCCAATGACATTTTGTGTTCTTCATTTGTTGAAAGTACAGAGTAATCTCCAACCTTATGCTCGAACAGGTCAGACTGGATTTCTACTAATCTGATGCTCGAGTCATTGGCAGTTGGAGGTAATTCTATACTCGTACTTCTGGTTTTGGCAGTATCCACACAGGTTGAAGATGGTCCAACTCTATCTCCTTGGTCAAGTTCCATGCATGAACTTCTGCCAACCGCTGCAACAGTTGTGATAGTTCTTGCGTCGAACCCAAAATTTTGAAGATGGCCACTGGGTGCCTCAGCTGGAATGAGAGTGCCAGGTGCACCCATTAGATCAATAATATATTCGCTGCATCAATTAAAGAAATTATGTAAATCATCAGGTGTTCGTATCCCTGTTTAACCAAACACACGGAAAAATTGCTGAAGAAACTTCCAAGGTATATAGCATACTCAAAATAAAAACATTTCAGAAGGTAACTAAATATGAAGAGAATTATACTTTAGGACAATAACGGGAGCTTATATAATAAAACTAGGAGAGTGGAGAAAACAATACCTTCACATTTTTTTGACATATATTTTGGACTAAATTCAAAGTAAGTGCATTAACTTCTTCATATTTGGGTTAGAGAAAGAGACCCATTCATACTGATTAATGATGAATCAAAACTATGCAACAGAAGGTTAGCATCAAATATTTTTTGGGCACTATGACTCTCAGCACAAGGGCAAGGCCTATTTCATAAAATGGAAGTTGCAGAACTAGCAATAAGCAAGCTGTTACCTTCTGTTGTCCAATTTTATCAAGTTTACAGCTCCTTCATCAGTGCCAGCATGATAACTCCCTTTGACTAGCTTACAAGGAAGGTTAATCCTATCAGCAAGTACCTAGAACAGCAAAAAAGAACTAAGAATATTATAGTTCAATTGTAGAAACAATCCAGTGCAGTCACTAATTAGTGAAAGCTATCATTAATAATCCAGTAACCAAATTCCACACACAATGCATTACAAAATGGTAATAATTTTACCCATGAAAATCGTTACATTTTAGCTCTTTGTCAAATTGAAGAGATTAAGTGCACTTTCTTCCCAGTAAAGGAAAAGATGTGAAAAACCATTGGTAATTTTATATATTATTTTTTAAAGAGAATAATTAATCAGCAATTCAGCATCAGATTAAGAAATGACTATACAAGAAAGAAGACCATTTACAACCTTAAAGAGTAAGGCCCTTTGGCGTGAATTTCCGACATCAAGGGAGCCAAGGGGAAGGATGACTGTACTGCAGCGGATTCTTAATTCATGACTTCTTGCTCTCCACCTTTGAAACATTTCTTCAACATCACTTACAGGACCTCCCATTCTTTCAACAATGAGATCAGCAATATTTTGAACTAAAAAATTCAAATTCAGGCCCTTGTTTAGAGAACGGTATTCCATGGACATAAGATACACTCTCTCCTCAAGTTCCCGGAGCTCCATATCGACTGCGCGATTGACTGAAACCACTTCATAAGCAACGCCATTCAAAACAGAAATTGCTTCAAGATCGACTAAGGATGGCATTTTTGTTTGGAGCATCGAATTCGTATCAATTCCACAAACATCATAGAACCCATCTATAACTTTCTCATCATAATTTACAACATTACAACTCTGCATTAAGAAATGTAAAGAAAAACAATTTCATCAATTGTCTGATGCATAAGATGTCCAAAAAAAATTTACTCCCTCCGTCCCATAGCAACTTGCAAGGGGGGAGGAGCACGCATATTAAAAGAAAAGTGGAATAAAGTAAAATAAAATAGTGTTTTGAGGGTTAATTTGGTAAAATTTTATGTAAAAAGTAAAGAAATTAGTTGGATTGAGTGTAATGTGGGCCCTAAAAGTGAAAAAGTAATGACATTTTGTGTAAATATGTGGATATTGTAAGGGTGAAGTTTATGAAAGAATTTCCTTTTTTGGGTCTGCAAGTTCTTGTGGGACGTCCCAAAAAGCAAGTCTGCAAGTTCTTATGGGACGGAGGGAGTATTTTCTTTGATGTGGTTAGGCAATTTTTAAAATCCTAAATCCGTAATGTTAAACCCCCACCCCCTAGAGAGAGGAGAGGGTAACAATTTATAAGCACAAAAGCCTACCATATTACTATAGATATTTAGGTAGATAAGGCAATGTTGATGACTCAACGTCAATTAAGAAGTTTCAATTTATAAGCATAAAAGCCTAGCATATTACTACAGATATTTCAGTAGATAAGGCAATGTTGATGACTCAATGTCAATTAAGAAGTTTCATTCACCGTCTTGGCTGGAATTTTGTGCACTAATACATATATTCAGGTAATGCAAGATACGTTCAAATTATTCTAATAGATTGAAAGAGGGTGCAAGTTTAGCAAGGAACGTTCTTAGTGCAGAGGTAAGTCGATATTCAAATTATTCCAGCTAAACAAAATGCAGGTGCAAGTTTAGCAGGGAACGCGAATTCTGCCTTCTCAGTAGCAGAGAATATTGCATTCGCCCTACCACATACATGTGAACAAAGCCTGTGCGGAGTTATTTCAGAATTATGACACCTAATGAGGTCCTGCACAATACGTGTATTTAGAATTTTAAAGTAAGAAAAAAAGGAAGCGGCGCCGCAAAGTTGAAGCGGTGCCGCAAAGTTGGCGTGGGCCACATTGTAAAAGATATTTGATAAGAGTGTGGTGACTTAATCTCCACAATTTCTGTTTTTACCAGGACTTTCGTTGTCATGTAGCTACGAGCAGATACAATGCACGTCTCTTTTCTCCACCGCTTGCCGGTATTTCAGATTAACATGAACAGTTTCTCAGACCTCATACATCAAATAGTGGGGCAAATAATCATAATATAATTTGAGAAGCATTTAGTCTATTTGAAAAAAAATGCCTTAAAACAGCATTATCAAATTCTGAAGCAACATACCATCCAAAGGACCAATGTAAAATCTCTGCACATAAATCTCACATATAATCAGAAGGAAAACAATACTAGATATGCAATAAACCTATACACTGTAGCAGGTAATAATATCAAAACTTAAAAATACAAAATAGGCAAAAAATAATAATTACTATTAAGAGTATATTTTACCCAATATCGGAGCGACAAAAATTCAGCTAGGCTTTGAGAAGGAGAACGGCCAAGACTAATTTGCTTAACAGCGTCGATTTGAGCTGTTTCCGAGTCAACGCGAGTTTGACCAGGATCCGAAACGCTAATTGCCAACGCTAATTGCACTTGAAACTCCTCCTCGAGAAAATTAAAATTGCTATTGGAGCTCTCGTTCCCGGGCGACGCTGTTTGGGGCAACTCGGAGGAAGGCGACGGAGAAGGGGATGGCGACGATGATGCCGTTGTCTGGGACGGCGCCGCTTGAGTTGATGCATCCAGCACGGCAGGCGGTTGCCGCCCTTGATTGTTGTGATCGCCGATGTGAAGCTTCCGCAGGAGGTGTTTCATCTTCGACATGTTTGTAGACTATCATCTATCAGAAAAATTATCCGTAATTTACAGAAAATAAACTGTAAACAGAAATCGAGTATTTGTATTGAATCTGATCGATTGTTAAATCGGAAGGGTTTAGGGGCGTTTGATTTGGGAAATTTTGGAATTGGAATTCAATAGAGGAAGGGTGGGTGGATGAACGCGGTTTTAACCTGCGCACTAGAGAAGAGAGAAGAGTGAGAGTAATGAGTCTTCATCGCCAAGCTACGATAGTATATGATTTATCAGTGGAGGAATAAACAATAAACAATAAACAAATAAACTATTGCCCGCTTCCCTCCAACTCCACTTTTGCCCTCCCTCTCCCCCAATGTGTGTAATTTGATTGTCATTCCTATCAATAAAATAAGAGATATTTAAATGTTGATTTTAAAAAATAATTTTAATTATAAATTAATTTAAATAATTTGCACAAACATTTATTTTATTCACATAAAAATAAAATAAAATAATTTATACAAACATTTAAATCTATTTATAAATAGTATTTTTAACTTTTTTAATAATTTTCTTATAAAATAAATATTGATATCTTGGAAGGCCCGTAGCATCTCATTGGAATGGAAGGAGATCTCTCCTCTACAAGAATGTTCTTTGCAGTGTTGATACAATAAATTGATCCGCATGATCACTTTCTGGAAAGAAAATTTAATCAGATGTTCGTCACTTCTAGAGATGATACCAATTTAAGGAAGATAGCATTTTCCTTATTTTTGCAAGTTTTTTCCTTTGTATTTATCCTTTTAGACACGTAAGAGACGCGTGTTGATCTCCTGTAACTCGTGGCAAATGAATTGACTCCACCTGCTTATGTATTTGTCTATAAATACGCCAAATTTTCAGAATAAATGTAAGAATTTTCACTACCTCAACATTATTCTGTCGAAATCATTCCAGAAACATTACAACACAATTTCAGTAATTCTTATTTACAAGATAGTTAGTGAAATTAAGCTGAAAAGTCACATGTAAACTGGATTTACAATAATTTCATTAACATGCTGGTTGGAGACCGTTGGATCACATTAAAATAATTGTAGCATCGCATTGCAAATATATTAATACACATTATTTCTGAACATTAAATACTATCTTTGTTTCGGAATTTAGGTTGTCATATAAAATCATAATTTAAAAATATTGCACGTAAAATTTTATATAAATAGTAAAAATATGTATTTGTTTTAAGTTTTTGATAGTGCGGGATATCGAATTATATGTCAAATCAATATTTAACAAATGATCGATATTATATTATTTTAATGTATTGTGTAAGATTAAAGATACAAAAAAATGAATAAGTATAAAAAAAGGTTATGATTTTACTAATTAATGAGTAAGAGAAAAGTATTAAAAATAATAATAATAGGTTTATAAGTATTTTAAGTGTGGATGGAATATGAAATGTAAAAATTAAATATAAATCTCTGATTCAAATGACACGGGATTTGAAAAGTTCTAATTTGAGTTGTATAAATCTCAAAACGTTTAGCCTTATTGACTTCCTATCGAATTCGATGTTCTTCAACCATGAAAGAGTCTTGGAAACATCCAATAATTCACCATCACTCATCCCAAATATGTGAGGAATACATACCCATGGTGTCCTCCAAAGTTGTTGCATCCACATTTAATTTGAGAGAATCAGCCACAACCCACAAGTAGTACGGGTGGAAATGAGTTGACTCGAAAGTAATGTTTGAAGCTCAAAACTCGACTCAAATTTGATCGAGCTTGATTTTTTTAGCTCGAGCTCAACTCGGCTAAGAACTCGACAAACTCGAGCTCAGCTCGAGCTTGACTAGGTAATTTTATTATTTTAATAAAATAAAATATTAAATAAATTTTAACTCTTTTTTTTTGTCTAAAATTCAAGCTCGGTTAGACTCGAGCTCGACAACTTTATTCATATATAAAAAATTAATGAAAAAATATTAAATATTGTGCAAGCTCGATTAGGCTCGCGAGCCTCTCGAGACGAATATTTATAAACTCGAACTCGAGTGATTCGAGTCAATTTCAAGCTTTTTACGAGTCGAGCAAGAGTAGATTACGAGTCTGTTTGACTCATTTACACTCCTAACCCGTAAATGTCCTTTTGTCACAAGAGATAATGATTACACAAATTTTATCATCATGCACTAATTAATAAATTATAAATTATACATAGAATATAAAATTGCAGTTGGATGATTATGATTTGCTAAATATTTTAAATTCTCTTGAAATTAAAGTTAAAAGCTAGATATTTAAAAAAAATTGATTTCTTTGAATAAATTATTGAGAAATAAATTAGGGGTGAATATTTGGTTGAATGGAATTGTGGTTGCACTATCCAAATAATAGTCTTTGCAGCCTAGGGCTACGAGTATAGAGTAGCATGGACAAAACCAAACCAAATGAAATATTGATGCTGACAAAAAATCTTGCATATGTTTTGTTTGAAATTTGAATAGGGTTATTTCTCCTTTTCATTTTTCAATTTCAAACAATTTTTCTCTATTATGAAATGTTGACGATTTAAACACTAAGTCCCAAATGATATGTTTATTTTGAAATTTCCACGGACCAATGTAGAACTTTGCAATCACGTTACACATGAAATTCAATCCACACTTAAAAATACTTATTATACATATTATTATTATTTCCAACACAACACACATAAAATATTTATTATACCTATTATTATATCTATAATGTAAATTATTTTAACACTCAGATTTGACATAAAATAATATGTTATCCTACTAAAATCCCAAAACATACACATATTTTTACTATTTAATATTCATTAAAATTTTCACATTCCAAAATTTCAAAATCATAACTTACTTACACATACCTAAATTCCAAAACAAACATATCCAAATGAATTAGAGTGGCTGGGACCTCACTATCAAATAGATTTTGGATGGTGAATGATTTCTATAGCTCCATTATCCAACTCTTAAATTCAATTAAGACTGTGTTTGCAAATACTTAAAAATACAAGATATTTACTTTAAAATATGTTTAATTATAAATTTTTATATGTTTTTATCAATTACAATATATTTTTTCTTTGTTATTTAATGCACCTTTTCTTTTCTTTTTGTAATTTTTCGTCTGAAAATATAAGCTCGTGATTTCTTATTTTATTTTTTGTCATTAACCCAAAAAATATCACAAGGATATTAATAGAAGGATACATGCAGCTTCAAAAAGAAATGAAAGCACACCTAAATTATCAAAGTCAAGTACATTTAATATAAGGCAGTATCACCTGTCCAAAAAAAAAAAAAAAAAGATGTCTAATGATATTATTTTACATTTAATATATAATTATTACATATATGCACTGTAACCAAGTTGAATTTTATGGACTCCTTTTATTATTTAAACTATGAATACATCTCCTAGAACCCAAATTTCCATAAACTATTTTTTTAATTATCAATGTTAAAAAAAATTAAGCATCAAATATTATTTAAACATTGATGATAGTTAATATACAATATTAATCATAATTAAAAGACTGAGCTCAAACGAAATTAGATTCAAAACTTTTACATTCAAACCTCTCTCTCTCTCTCTCTCTCTCTCTCTCTCTCCGTGTATATATATATATACTCTTAACTTATTTCAGTCACACCCTAACCAATTCATCACTCATCAGCACTGATGCTACGTAACTCTGAAATTTAGGACAAGGAGAGTTACAGCTACAAATACGAGAGAGTTGCAATCAGCAGCAATTTGTTACAACTGATTTGTTTCAATGGGCTAAGAATGTATGACCAAATACAGGAACCTTAAAATTTATATACAAACAAGAAGAGGATGAAAAGGCAGCACCACATTTGAAGTATCTTTTTTCATAGCCTTAAGCCGATGCTGCTGCTGCTGTTTCCTCGGCCATCTGAGATACCGGAAGGAGAGTGCAGATGAGGTTGCGATCACCATACACATTGTCCACACGTCCTGAGATAAGAACAAGAATTAGTCCGTTGTATGTAAATAAAAAACGAGCAGACTCATAGCTTTGATCGAGCTTAGAGTGGGAGCCGTGAATGGGTTTAGAGCGCGGGCTATACCCACGTCCCCACCCCCAGCCATTTTTAAAGACAGTTACTTAATAATACTTCACCCCTCCATTTTTCTTTTAATACTACACGATGCTATGATATAAAGATTTCATCATGTCACCTGTGGTTGGCCAGAACTTGGCAGTCTTGAGCCATGCAGCAGGGAAAGCCGCATATTCCCGAGAGTAAGGTTTTGTCCATGCATCGGCAATGAGTACAGATAGAGGATGAGGCGCCCCCTGAAATCACATAAAAGTTGGAAACAATGAATAGATAGAAGTTGAGTGTTCTCTATCTCTATCTCTTCCTACATGATCCTAGTTCTCATACCTTGAGCACATTGTTGTGAATGTCAGCTTTTCCTTTTTCGATTTGTGAGATCTCTTCTCTAATAGAGATGAGAGCATCACAAAACCGGTCAAGCTCTGCCTGTAAACAGAAAGCAGGCATGATAAAGTGTTTATATACTTATATACAATGATGCATAATGTATTTTATAGCTCTACCTTGCTTTCACTTTCAGTTGGTTCAATCATGAGTGTACCAGGAACTGGCCACGACATTGTTGGTCCGTGAAACCCATAGTCCATTAGACGTTTGGCCACATCTTCAGGCTCGATACCAGCAGTATTCTACAGCAACCACACTTATTTAAGAACTCGATATTAAATCAAATGTGTAGATCAATGTAGTAAACCAAGAATCACCTTAAAACCTCTCAAATCCACGATGAACTCATGGGCACTTGTCCCATTGACTCCACGGAAAAGAATAGGGTAATACTCCTGTTCATCGAAAGATAACTAAGAAGGATATTTCTTGGAGCAAAATGTTTAAATAGAATAACGCTCTTGTACACAACTAATCTTTTCAATGAAAATAATTAATACTAACAAACTAATCATTTTAGTAAAACAATTAATATATTATTTAAAAATACACTTGAGTTGAATACAAGTTTTTGTATTCAAATGAAGTTATTGGAGAAAAGAAATGACCTCGAGACGCTTGGCCATGTAGTTTGCATTCAAGATAGCTATCTTTGATGCATCAGTTAATCCCTTTGACCCCATCATGCAAATGTAAGTGTATGATATTGGCAGAATGAGAGCCGAGCCCCAAGGAGCGGCTGAGATTGTACCGAGTGGCTGAGACTGATCGGGAGCTGGTATACCTCCAGTGGGTACCTATAAACATTTCAATTGACTAAGATGGCAGAATATGATCAGTGATTGACAGAGAGTTGGTTTCTACTTACCACAGGATGTGATGGTAAAAAAGGAGCTAGGTGTTTCTTCACGCCAATCGGCCCCATACCAGGTCCACCTCCACCATGAGGAATGCAGAATGTTTTATGGAGATTGAGATGGCAAACGTCAGCACCAATAAAACCTGGGCTCGTTAGACCAACCTGCATTGAAAAAACCGGGTTTATCCATCTATTTTGTCGATAGAGTAAGGCTGTTCACATCCCAATTCCTCTAAAACACACACCATATAGTTAAACTTGGTCAAAATTACCTAAAAAGGTAAAAAAAATTTAAAAATACCCCTAGAATTTTTTCGATCATGAAAATGATATTAGAGCATTTGTTTATTTTTCTTATTCTGGAGACAGTTATATTTAAAAAAGGTAATTAAATTGAAATAACAACCTTAAGAAAACATAGGGGCATTTTTAGAATATAAAATCACTGGGGGGGGGGTACTTTTGACTTTTCTGAAAGTGTTCAACCAAATTAGAGTGTGTATAAAGGAAAATGGGGTGTGAATAGTCAATATTTTGTAGGAAAAGGCAATGAATGCTAAAATGAGAAGAAGAATATGACTAAGCCATCAACATGCTTTATCATACCTGAGCATTCATGTTAGCTCCATCCATGTAAACTTGGCCACCATTATCATGAATTATTTTGCAAATTTCATCGATTCCTTCCTCATAAACTCCATGAGTCGATGGGTATGTGACCTGGATTTGGGTCGAAATTCTTATGAAAACAAACAGACATTAGGAGAATTATGACCATAGTATCCATCCATACCATAAGAGCGGACAGTTTGTCCTTATTAGCCTCTGCAGCCTTCCTTAATTCTTCGACGTTGATGTTACCCTTGGAATCTGTTCCAACTGCAACGATTTTCATTCCACACATGGCCGCACTTGCAGGATTCGTTCCATGTGCAGAGACGGGAATGATGCACACGTTGCGGTGGTGGTCTCCTCTCGACTACATTAGAAAAATAAACGATAAGTCCACCTGTCATTCGTATCATTATGTATCTAACATCCTATAAAGTTGATACTATATACCATGTGATACGCACGAATAACCATCAGCCCTGCATACTCTCCAGCCGCACCAGCATTTGGTTGCAACGAGAATGAGTCGAAGCCCGTAATGGTACACAGCATTTCACCGAGATTCTTGAACATTTCCTGCAAGAAGAACATCATGGTTCAATTCTCTAATTCATAAAGGGATAGCCTTGATACCTGCATTATAGAAAAGGGCGCGGCTATTGACACTCCACGAAATTGCTGAAATACACCCACATGTACTACATTTTAAGCTATCTATACAATCAAATATAACTACAAAATGGGTGGGCAAAGCAATTACGTGGATGCCACCAAGGCCTATCGAAATTTGTGTATTTTTCTTGAACCTGGTAACCAGCAGTTTGTTCAGTGGGAGCAAAAGGATGAAGGTTGGCAAAAGCAGGCCATGTAACTGGAATCATTTCAGTTGTTGCGTTCAATTTCATCGTACAAGATCCTAATGGAATCATGCTGTGGCACAATGAGAGGTCCTTCGATTGAAGCTTGTGAATGTATCTAAGAAGTTCGTGCTCTGTGTGGTGCCTACATAACCCAGTTAGAGTTATATCTCTCCTTAAAGACTATAAATCAAATATCAACTTATAAATGTTCGTACGAGTTGAATAATGAGTGAGTCAGATATGGGCTCTCGCGTATAAGCCTTGAAGGAATCAAACTCTCAGCCTCTGGTGCAAGAGAGGCTGAAGTGAATGTCACCTGATAAACATTATACTAACGTTATATACATCTACCTTTATAAGTCACAAATACGTCACTTAAAGAGATTCTTGTACATACCGGCTTGCCCCCTGCAAAGACTTCGAAGAGCTTGTCCACATCTTCCAACGTGGTCGTTTCATCGAAGGAAACAGTTATCTAAGAGGCAAACGGTATGGTTATTTCCATATCATCAATGTATTTGATCAAGGTGTATGTAAAACTATGCTTACAGTATTCTTGTCCACAATTCGCAGATTTATTCCATAACTGTAAGCAACTTCAGCAATGGCCTTTGCATCCGCGCACTTGACCTTCACAGTATCGAAGAATGGAAGATTCTGGACTTCTACGGTTCCAAGCTTTTTCAGCCCAGCAGCCAACGTACCAGCTAGACCGTGAACCCTCTTGGCAATAGTTTTAAGGCCTTCAGGTCCATGATAAACCGCATACATTGCAGCCATGTTGGCAAGCAATGCCTACATGATGACAAAACACATCAACTTTTTCAAGAAAAAATAACTTCATAATTGCACAGTCATGCTTCATTTACAAACTAGACAAAGGCAATCAAAGTCACAACTAGAAGCAACTAGAGCACAGTTGGAAATAAACCAGAACTTAGAAAATACACAAAGTCTTACGTAAATCAGTTTCATCACCGTGCAATTAGATGTTACATTAAAATGTATTGATTTGATAGCATTAGTTGTTCCATTACCAATTGCAGAATAAAACTGTTTTACACAAGAATAACATCAAGAAATATGAACAATCTACCTGAGCTGTGCAAATATTGCTTGTAGCCTTGTCTCTACGAATATGTTGCTCCCTAGTCTGCATCGCCATACGAAGAGCAGGCTTCCCAAAAGAATCGACACTGACACCAATAATTCGTCCAGGCATTATCCGCTTGTACTCTTGCGAGGTAGCCAAAAAAGCGGCATGAGGACCCCCATAACCCATGGGTACACCAAACCTCTGAGCAGAGCCAACAACAATATCCGCCCCCAGTTCACCGGGAGGCTTCAACATTGTCAATGCCAACAAATCCGTGGCCATAACAACCTTAACTCCATTACCATGAGCATTCTTGATAAACTCCCCAAAGTCCACGATTTCGCCCTCCGTCCCTGGATACTGAACCAACACCCCACAAACATCCCCGGACTTGTAAACAACATCCTTAACATCAGAAACAACAACCTTAAGATCAAATCCATCAGCCCTAGTCTTGCAAACATCAATTGTTTGAGGATGACAGTTACTTGCAATCACAAAGGTCTTCTTCTTACCCTTAGAAATATTATTACACATCGCCATTGCTTCAGCCGCCGCCGTCCCTTCATCCAGCAATGAAGCATTCGACATAGGCAATGCTGTGAGATCTGTGATCATTGTTTGGTAATTCAACAAAGATTCAAGCCTCCCCTGTGAGATCTCAGCTTGATAAGGGGTATATTGGGTATACCACCCTGGGTTTTCCATAACATTTCTCAAAACTACAGGAGGAACATATGTATTGTAATACCCCATCCCAATATACGACTTGTAAATCTTGTTCTTAGATCCTAAATCTTGCATATGCTTGAGCATTTGTGACTCTGTCAAACCCTCATCAAATATGGGCAGCCCCATTTTATCAATTCGAATAGATTTAGGAACTGTGGCATCAATTAGTGAATCGAGACTGTCGAACCCCACAAATGCCGCCATCTTCGACTGCTCCGCCGCCGTGGCGGAGTTGTGGCGGCGGGGGAAAGTGTCACTGGGTTTCAGGGCCTCGATGGAGATGGATCGAGACCCGATAAATTGTGCAGAATTTGTCGAATGAAAGCTATGATTCGTACAACGTTGTACCACGTTAGGGGATAAGGAGGAAACGTACCTTGAAGATTTGTATAGAGGTTGCTGCTTTGATCCTGAGACAAGGTTTCTGAGAAAAGCCCTGTTGGCCAATTTTCGAGCTCGCTCCATTTTTATTTTTTTTCTTGAAAGCAGAAAATCTCAGAAAGGGATGAGAGAGAAGAAAGAGAGAGAAATGCAGTGTGCTTTTCGCAGTTGTACCCTTTTCTATGATAACAGGGAGCAATTCTATTCTATTGCTCCATCATTATAAAGTGATTTGATGAGTTGGTGGTGATGCGAATTATGGTAATGGAATGCTGAGATCACACACAAATTTAGTTCAACTGAATTTTTGAATATATTATTTCCAAAATTACAAGATTGGAGCAATTTGTGTTCTATATAAGGCAGTTACAAGATTGGCGGTGCCGGCGAATACAGAACTGGACTGGGGAAAATGACGTGGATGTTCACGTGCAAATATGGGGGTTCTGCTAATATTCTCAAATTAAATGCTCTCTCTTCAAATTAGAACTCTCCGTGTCACATAATTATTTTATTTGTGTTTTGTAATAATTAATAATAGCGATTTTTTTAATTTAATCAATTAATATTTTGAATATAAATAGTGTCGTTAAATGTAACCATAAAAATCACCACTTATACATAAAACAAAACAAAAAGAATTATATTTATTTAAAAACAAAACTTATATAAAAATTTCTACAGAACTTTTCCTGTAGAAATTACTAAAAATAGAATATTTTTTTTAAAATCACATTCCGCATTATTAACCAACATCGCATGCATGGTAATGTTCCCAGGTTAATCCACATTCTTCCTTTCCACAAACCCCCTGTGACCCGTCCACACAACCCCACCCACATGGTTAATGTTAGATAATGTTTTTGAAATATTTTAATTTTATTATTATTTGTTAATTATTATAAATTTAAAGATAAATTAAATAATAATATATAATAAATTTAAAAATTTACTTTCAATTTATATTAGTATAGTAACATACATTTGTCCAAATAGTAATATAGTATTTGCCCATAAAGTAACATAAATTGGAGAGCAAATATGTGTTATTATTAGAACAAATGTGTGTTACTATTTTATAAAATATTGTTATTTTACATGCATTTATTAATTTTAGAATAAATAATTTTTCACATAATGTAAGAGCAAAATGTATATTACTATAAGAACAAATATTGATTATTCACAAATATTTACTTATTTTTATAGAAATAATTATTATTTTCATATAATAATATATGAATTACATGAAACAATAAATATAGATTTAAAGGGATGATAAATAAATTAAGAAACACATATTTATTCTCATAAAAAAATATTTTGCTCATATAGTAACACATATTTATCCATATAGTAACACAAACAGGGAGACAAACCGTGTGTTACTATTAGAGCAAATGTGTGTTATTATCTTATAAAATGTTGTTATTTTACATGTATTCATTTGTTTTTATAGAATACATAATTTTTTACATAATGCAAAAGCAAAATGTGTGTTACTTTAAAAATAAATATTGATTATTCACAAATATTTACTTATTTTTATAGAAATAATTATTTTTTAATATAATAACATGTGTATTACATGAAACAATACACCTAGATTTAAAGGAATGCTAAATAAATTAAGAAACACATATTTATTATCATAAAAATATATTTTGCTCATATAGTAACACACATTTGTCCATATAGTAACACAAATTGAAAGATAAATGTGTGTTACTATGTTATAAAAAATTGTTATTTTACATATATTAATTTGTTTAAATAGAATAAATAATTTTTCACATAATGCAAGAGCAAAATGTGTGTTACTATAAGAACAAATACTGTTTATTCACAAATATTTATTTACTTTTATAGACATAATTATTATTTTTATATAATAACATATGTGTTACATGAAACAATATATCTAGATTTAAAGGAATAATTAATAAATTGAGGACATAATTATTCTCATAGAAATATATTTTGTCCATATAGTAACACACATTTGCCCATATAGTAACACAAATTGGGAGACTAATATGTGTTACTATTAGAGCAAATTTGTGTTACTATCTTATAAAATATTATTATTTTAAATACATTCATTTGTTTTTATAGAATAAATAATTTCTTACATAATGTAAGAGCAAAAATGTGTTACTATAAGAACAAATATTGATTATTCACAAATATTTATTTATTTTTATAGAAATAATTATTTTTTCCATATAATAACATATGTATTAATGAAACAATATACCTAGATTTAAAGGGATGATAAATAAATTAAGAAACACATATTTATTCTCATAAAAATATATTTTGTCCTTATAGTAACGTACATTTGCCTATATAGTAACACAAATTGAGGGACAAATATGTATTACTATTAGAACAAATATGTGTTACTGTAAAACTAAATATGTTTTATTATATTTATAAATATTTATTTGTAACATAATATTAAATGAACATTTTTTTATCAATATAATAATTAAAAAATAATAAATTAAAATAAATTAAAAATAAAATTACTGCATGGGTGGCTGGGAATGGGATAATAATATGTATGAGTGTAACCAGGTGGGCTAGCTCACCTGGCCACCGAGCTCCTCACTTGAGTGAGTGACCCGGGTTCGATTCCCTCTGGGAACGAATTGGGAGATGGGAGATATAAGGTTGGATTTGGAGATTTCGGGTGTAAGGAGATTTGGTGAACTAACTTAACTACTAACAACTAACATTTACCGATAAAAAAAAAAATGTACGAGTGTGTGTTTGCGTGTATGGTGTGTGTGCGTGTAGTTGGGGCCTTGGCGGCGGGTGGGGAGGGAGTTCAGCGAGGAAAATCTAATGCGCGTGAGTTTCTTTTTATTATTTTTTTATTTTTGACAATTTGTACGATATAAATCTCCACTTTTATTTAAAAATATAGTATTTACTAATGTTATACATATTTATAAATATTAGGTGGTGTTTGGTAGGGTATATTATCGATATAATATGAATTTTTGTACTGGCTTATCTTGTTTGGTAGGGAGTACAAATTTTATGCTGACCCGTTTTTTGTACGGCCGACCCTGTAAAAGAAGATGTTATATTACACCCTTTTCACTGTTCACAATGTAATAAATTATCTCACTATTTTCACCTTACAATTTTTGTATGACTTGAATAGTAACTTTTGTTCTTATATATCTACATATTACACACTCTACCAAATGAAATTACTTTTTCTATCTCTATATTATGCCCTACCAAATGAGATTACTTTTTAGGACTAATTTTATGTAACTTTTCTATTACACCCTACCAAATAACAGTATATGGATTTTACTTACAAAATTTATAACTCCTAATATTGCCTACCAAACATTCCCTTATAGTGTAAAATACGTATGGTATTAATGAATACAAATAACAGTGTTGAAATTGAAATGTGAATAAGTGGGACTTATGCATTTTTGTGATGAGAAAAGAAGTTTGAATCACAATTCGTCCCATAACTATTTGACAAAATAGATTTAGTCCCAAAATTAACTTTTTATCAGATTTAGTTCCAAATTTTCAAATAAGGTCCAATTTTAGTCCCAAATTATTTTATAAGGTCCAATTTTAGTCTCAAATTAAAGGTAAAAAGTGAAATAATTTTAGATTTTACGAAATTTTTATATTATTTATATTATTTCATTAATTTTTTGTATTTATATTATTTCATTAATTTTTTATATTAATTTTCATTAATTTCATTAGTTTTTATGTGTTTATATTATTTTTTATTTTAGATTTTACGAGTTTGTATTTATATTATTTCATTAATTTTTATATTATTTTTATAAAAAGTGTATTTATATTATTTCATTAGTTTTTTGCTAATCGATTTTTTTTTACATAAATTATGATTTTTTATATTCACTTTTTACCTTTTATTTGAGGCTAAAATTGGACCTTATAAAAAAATTTGGGACTAAATCTAATAAAAATTTAATTTTGGGACTAAAATTGGACCTTACAAGAAAATTTGGGACTAAATCTATTAAAAAGTTAATTTTGGGACTAAAATTAAACCTTATTAAAAAATTTAGAACTAAATCTAATAAAAAACTAATTTTGAGACTAATTCTATTTTATCAAATAATTATGGGACCAACGGTGATTCAAACTCTAAGAAAAGAGTTGGCACATGATTAATACATTTTCTTCAAATATGAAATATCCCAAGATGAAGATTCGGAATCCAATTATTGGTATTTTTCTATCCAACTTTTTAACCTTTTCTAATTTGGTTGGTGGCGAATCAGCATGGGGGTTGGTGAATCTTGCAATATATCAATCGTTGTACTACCTGCGGCTTGATGCTGATAGCATCCGATGCTATCTGCGCCGTCCGATCAAGTGCAGTGTTTGGTGGCACCAAAATAACGACTGCGATTTTTTAATTTGGAGCAAGAGGGTCTTTGGTTAAATTTAGGGTTGTTTTACTTAATTTATAAACTCTTTATAAGTTATTTAGAAGTTTATAAACTGTATTAGAATGTAAAATAAAATAATATATTTGACAGTTTAAAAGATTTTAAAATAAATCTTACATCTTATAATGTTATTTGATAATTTAAAGTGTTTAGTTAATACAATTTATAAATTTTTTGATAATTAATTATAATTTTTTTAAAATATTAATCTAAATAATAAATAAGTATTTTTTTTATGTTGAGATAGTGGTTGTAGAATGATAGCGGGTTCAGAGTGAGACGGGTGAATGGGGATGAAGGTGTTAACAAATATAAATTAGAATATCACAATTTATTATTGTTACTACTTATAATATGTCAGACATCTCACTTTACCAAATAGATATATTATAAATTTTTAAATAACTTATAAAATATTACTTAAATAACTTTAATAATATCAATCAAACACCATCTAAGTCTCATATCCATTCTCATAAGTCATTGACCCTTTTAGAAATTAACTTAAAAGTTAAAACAAAATATTAATTTTTTTTATATAGAAGTTATAATTTAATCTAATTTTATTTTTATTTCCACATCCACAACTCAACCGTACCTAACATAATAATAATTATATTACTTATTTACATAAAATATTGGATCATTATTTATTATATTTAAAATATATAAAAACACATGAAATAATTTAATTCCAAAATGTATATTTATACTAAGAAAATAATTTATCATATATTTAAAATACAATAATTAGAGTACATTAGATTGTGTTTTAAAATATATCAATATTGATATATCAAAACTATTTTTAAAGAGTTGAATTGTTTTTACAAAATAATTAGGACTAATTACACAAAATAAAGTGAGAATACCACAATATACCAATTTTCAATTTTTAAATTTTTTTTTTACCCACATCTACTTTAAAATATCTTTTATACCTAATTTATAATAAAAGACCTATATACCCTTATAAAATGGGTATAAAAGATTTAATAACTTTGAAGTGGTCTCATCTTATTCTCATAACTACACTACCCTCATATAGGGGTAGATTAGACTTTATAAACTATTTAATAGGTAAATAAATATAAATGGAGAGAGGGAGAGAGTTTGTATTTTAAATATTAGAGTAGGTTTTTAATTAGTATTTTTGTATAAAAAAATTATTAATTAATCACTGATTCGATATGCGATTAATAAAAATTAAAGTTTATAATTAAATTTTATGAAGACAATTCGGTAGAATATTTAAAATTTTAATTTAATTTTGATGTGGATAATACTCTCGTGTTAATTAAATTTTAATAAATATATTTTCAAACATCACAAATTAAATATTTTTATAAACTATAATATTCATTAATTTGTATTAAAATTTAATTTTTATATTATAATATGCATTATACATTAAAATAGTCTAAATAGAGAATTCAAATAATCACACATATATATGATAAAAATATTATAATTAGTTAATTTATTAAAATGGTATGTTTTAAAATATTAAATTATATAAATATCAAATAGGGTGGGGTGGAGGTGGGGTAGGGTGGAGTGTGGTGTAATAACTAGATAATGATGTTTGTGGGTCATATGGGTAAAAAAGATTGTTTGAAATTGAAAATGGATAGAAAAAGTCGTTTATATTTAAAGTGGGTAAAATAAATTTTGTGAAGTTGAAAATGAGTATTTTGAATTGTCTCCCAAAAATAAATACTACCTCCGTCCCGGAACTACTTTCATAGTAGTTCCGGGCATGCGAATATGTGAGTGTAAAGTTAAATAATAAAATAAGAAAAAGTGTATTTTATTGACTTTTGTGAGAGAGAAAAATTTTCTTTTTTGGTGTGTAAAAGAAGAGTTGGAACGTCCAAATAAGAAAAGTGTGAAAGTAGTTTTGGGACGGGGGAGTATGATAGAATTGTTATAACTATTCAGTACAATTAACCTTGATTATCAATGTAATCAAACCCAAAGTGATTAGCACTTGCATGATGAATCAAATGCCTATAAAACCTTACTATTTTATTTTTTGGGTGATTTACATATAGGTTCAAAAAAATCACTATATTTACAAATACGTTCACAATATTTGCACAGAAGCATATTTTTTTTTATGCACAAAAGCACATTTTTTTCTGCACAACACCTATTTGAAAATATAGTAATTTTTTTGAACCTATATGTAAATCACCCTTTTATTTTTACATACTCCCTTTTGCAAAGAACTATTTTTCACGCTTTTCTATCAGACATTTCTGCAACGGAACTTGAGTGATTTATATATAGGTTCAAAAAATCATTATATTTACAAATAGATTCTGTGCAGAAAAAAAAATATACTTCTGTGCAAATATTGTGAACCTATTTGTAAATATAGTAATATTTTTGAATAAATCACCTATTTATAATCACATCATTTCGAATAATTTATAAACAGAGAAAAATACAACATAGTTCCTAAACAACTAACTAAAATACAATCACCTATTGAAAAGATGCATTCTCAGAACAAAATGGTCAGAGGAATCACAGACCATCAGTTCATCATTTAACATAAAAACGAGAAGCAAGAAAGAAAAGAAGATTAATCTAAAGACAAAATTAAGTCTAAAGAACAAAAAAACATCCTCCATTTTTGCTCCACAGATTTATCAGGCCCATATTGCTAGTAAAGACATCAAAGCAGCTCCCAAGAAGAGAAGTAAATACGAGATGACTTGAAGCTTCGTGTTGCAGCTCATTCTCTTGCTCAAGAAATCGGCCGCGATTAAATCCACCAGAGCCATGTACACCAAAATACCAGCAGAGACAGAGTCCAAGACACCCTCAACTATAAGAGCTCTCGGGCTATTAGCATTGTAAATCGAAGAAATACCAATCCCAATGCCAATACCGAGAGGGGTTGTTAAGGCAAAAAAGCAAGCCATTATGGTTGACTGAAAGCTCTGAAACCTGGCCTGTGAAATGCACCCTCCAAGAGCAAAACCTTCGAAGAACTGATGGAATGATAATGCTCCAATTAAAGGCCTAATCGTACATGGGCTGTTAGAAACTCCGAGAGACAGTCCTATGATCACTGAGTGTGAAACTATCCCGAGTTCAAGAACCTAGAGCAGGATCAGGAATCATGAGCCAAGAATAGGTGCAAATTGATCAATTAAATGATAAAATAGACCACTCAAAAACTCCATAAGTTGAGGATCAATATATGCAATTAGCTGAGTTCTAGAAAAATTGACATCAACTAGTTACAATTTTCCAAGTGTGGTTGTGACTTCTCATGAAATTACCATCATTTATAGGCAATTACAATAGTTTTGGAGCAAAAGCCATGATAGAATCCAGGAATTCCGTTTGATCTACTATAATAAGTAGCTCGATTAACTTTTCTCTTTTAATAAGTTTAGACTGTCATGAACATAACAAAATATTTCCCAGGGCAATAGATATAAAGACACGTACAGTCTAACTGATTTGCCTAGACTAGTACTGATGGTCCTTAAAATTATGACTGAATTTAGCAACATATACTGCTTTCCAATCATGACAAGAAAATTAGACAAATTAAGCTCCTATCCAAATACCAGATTAGCTAGCTTGCAAGCACCATATACTGCTTTCCAATCATGACAAGAAAATCAGACAAATTAAGCTCCTATCTAAATACCAGATTAGCTAGCTTGCAAGCACCATATGTACATACGGATATATGCTTGTGAATGAAAGCATATTTAGGCCCTGATATATGATCATAACAACCCAATGGCACCAATTGGACATGAA
Source organism: Prunella vulgaris (assembly GCA_026898435.1). NCBI lineage: Eukaryota > Viridiplantae > Streptophyta > Magnoliopsida > Lamiales > Lamiaceae > Prunella > Prunella vulgaris. Next base: position 191,242 of record JAPKLY010000349.1, on the reverse strand, counting down.
TTCTCAGTTCTTGAAATCTATTTGCAGTAACTACGAATTAAAAAATAATTAAATTCCTGTGATATCATGAAATCAATAAAGGAATATGCAATAGAGATGAACGTGCCTGTGAAACAACAATGTGCCTGACACTAAATTCCTCGTCCCCACCACTACTTCCAAATGAGTGCGAATGTGAGTGACCATGTGAATCCTCCTGGAGAATCCCTACACATGCCCCCTGTTCTTGTGAGTGACTATGTCTATGATGTGCTGCATGCGCATGCATCCCGACAATGTGCATGGCCCCCCCTTCCTCTTCTCCAAACACCTTCTCATTATGCTCCCACGTCACTACTGGAACTATCCCCGATTCAGACACTAAATCCGATGAATCAACCTTAACACCTTGGCTCTGTTCCCCCTGTTTCTTCTCATAGTACTGTGTGCCGACAAAATCAGCCAGCAGAGTGCCTAATGCGGCCATCATTGCAATGAACCCTGAAAACGGGAATTTTGACCAAGGAACTTTCGGAAGACAAGAGTGTGTTAATGCTTCCGTAGCATCTGGTAACATATGAACAAAGCCAGTGGCAAGGATGACACCACCAGCAAAGGCCTTGGCGCCAACAAATAGGTTGGAATCTGTGCGCAAGAACCGACGCTTCTTTCCTACTAAAGGAATGGCGACACCACACACTCCCGAGATTAGGATTGCAGCAATTGCAATCAACTTTAGGATGAGGGCATAGGAGTCATCTCTACATCCTTCAGTATCGTTGCCCTGGGTTCCACATGATGCATCATTCGACATGGATGCCGAGATATTCTGCATAATTGAGCCTTTATGACCACCAAAATAAGGACACTCAGAGTTAGACTAGTACTTATTTTCCAAGTCTTTAAGCACATCATACATTCATGCTATGCCTGAAATCAACAGTAATTTGGAAGGGAACTGAAAAACTTGTAAAATCCTCTTCTGGTAGGCCAGAGGATGCAGACAAACAATAAGAAATTCACTAACAAAAGATCCATAAAAAGCAATCCTTAAAAATAAACTAAAATGCATTCAATACACACAACTTTTTAACCTGATAAGAACACTTCATTCTTCACAGTTGCAGTATAATAGAAAGTCGCTGACCCAAAGTACATAGCGTCAGAACAAAATATAATGAAACTTTTCTACCTAAGTTCATCAATTATGCATGTAAGCATCAGATTCGATTCCATTACTGATCCAAGTAAATGAAGAACCCAAAACCAAAATTTCAATCTTTGGCGACATTTCCTCAAACATAAAGTAAACAATCAGAAGGGGCAGTGAAAATTACCCGAATGAACCCGAATTTTCTCAACAAATTCACCCGTCCAAACAACGGGCAACAGATCCTGCACCAGAATTTAAAAATTTACATCGAGGGCACGCCAAATCCCGATACTTAAAATATGTATCACAACTGTAAAAAATGACAAGAGGAGGGAAATCGACACTCTCGATTGTAACGGAGAAAGCGAACCTCAATAAATGACATGTCTGATTTATATATCCCGATTAGATTTGGGGCTCAGTAATTTTAATCCTCCCGAAAAAAAAAAAAAAAAACCCAAGAAACACGAAATTCTATACGCAGGAATTTGTGTGTATATAAATAAAATCAAGAAAAGGTATTGAAGAACTCCAAATACGTGGCATGAGATGGATGAATGAATGAAGGTTTACATATAGGCAGAGATGGAGTGTAGATACAAAATTGTATAGAGAGAGAGGGAGAAGAATAAATGTCGACATTTTTGGGAGGGAGAGGGAAGGATCATGAGGTTTGCGTCTGTTTGCAAGGAGAATCAGAACGATTGTGTCGACACCATTGAGTAATATTTACTCATTCAATTCGTTTTTGACTATTTGTCCTTTTATTTTCTTGAGCACCAATTTTCAACATTTTTTAAATAATTTGAAATTTGATTTATTTATTTTCAACACGCTAACAAATAACTTTCCTTTTATGAAAGTTTTTTTTTTTTTCTTAAATTAAGAGTAGGTTCTTTGTAAAGATGTTTTACTATACATTTATAATTTAGTAAATTTTTTTAATTATAAAAATAATTTTATGTCTCAATAATTTGGTAGGTTTTTTTAATTATATAGTATTATCATTTAATTAGTATATTTTAATTAAATTGATAATACTATTAAATATACATACACAATACAAACATGTATAGTTGTAAAATGGGTCACTTACATATTGGTTCAAAAAAATGACTATATTTACAAATTGGTTCACAATATCTCTATAGAAGTGTATTTTTTTTTGCACAGAAGTATATTTTTTTCTGCACAGAACCAATTTGTAATTTTTGTCAATTTTGTGAACTATTTTGTAATTTTTCCTTGTAAAATTAGTTCATAATTTTTTTATCAGTAAATATTAGTTAGTAGTTAGGACACCAAGTCTCAAAACACTTCAAGAACATCTCCAAGTCAATCTTATATTTCCCTCATAATTTATTTTCAGAGGAAGTCGAACTTGAATCACTCACTCAAGTAAGGAATCCGGTGACAAGGTGAGCTAACCCACCTAATTAAAATTAGTTGATAATAGACTTGGTCTTTTATAAGACTGCATTGTTGAGACAATATGATGCTAACAATACTCCAATCAAAATATGTTTACATTGTGTACAACTCCAACTTAAATAAAAAAATTTAAATAAATAATCTAATTAAATTGTACAGATTAATTTTCTAAAATCTTGACTCTCCTAATATTCTTATAATAATTTCTGATCCCATTTCAATGTAAATTATTTATATTTTAAAATAGAATATTTATAAGTTGCGTATAAATTGAGCTTCGTCAAAATACACTCAAAAGTTGAACTCTAAGAAAGTTTATGATTTTTTTAAAATTATAAACTTATAATAAATAGGTGAGGTTAATTTCATATATTCTTTAATATATACTCCCTCCGTCCCAGAAGACATTGCGGTGTCTTTTGGGCACGGAGTTTAAGAAAAAAGTATAAAAGGTACATTTTTATGAATATTATATGTGTATTGTGAGAGTGGAGTTTAATAAATAGTTTCCACTTTTGGATATGCAAACTTTATGTGGGACGGACCAAAATAGAAAGTATGCAATGTCTTGTGGGACGGAGGGAGTATGTTATTTCATTTATGAAAACTACTATGAAGTAGCACACTTAGGTGGCGTTTGGTAGGGGATACAAGAGGTATAATATGAATTTTTATACTGGCTTATCTTGTTTGGTAGGGGGTACAAATTTTATGCTGACCCGTTTTTTATACGGCCGACCCTGTAAAAGAAGAGGTCATATTACACCTTTTTCACTGTTCACAATGTAATAAATTATCTCATCATTTCCACCTTACAATTTTTGTATGACTTGAATAGTAACTTTTGTTCTTATATATCTACATATTACACTCTACCAAATAAAATTACTTTTTTTATCTCTATATTATGCCATACCAAATGAGATTACTTTTTAGAACTAATTTTATATAACTTTTCTATTACACCCTACCAAATAACATTATATGGATTTTACTTACAAAATTTATAACTCCTAATAAATTTCTTATAAGCATGCAAATTCACATGAACTTGTAACACTATTATATAATCATTATCATTAGTATTTATATATATTTATTATTATATAAAAATATATTTGATTTTTTAAATTGTAATAGTTTATATATATAATAATAATAGTGAATATATATAAGTAATTGTGTATACACATAAAAATAATTTTTAATAAAATTTTAATCACCCAAAATTTGAATTCGTACTAATTTGTGTTTTATTATAAATATGTTCTTACTATGAAAATGTCAACATTGGCATTACATATTTTTAGAGGCTGAGACACGATTACATTAATATGAAAGGTACCTGTAAGTTGCAACCCTACAATAATTGAATTAATTTGTAAGTAATAGCGAAATTTTAACTATTACATAATAATTGACTCGTAATATTCGCACAAAACTTTAATAAATAGAAATTTTATACTATACGATATATTTATTAATATCATTAGTTTTATTAATTGATACTATACATATTTTAAACGGTAATATCAATAAATAAATGTAATGATATCAATAAGTATATCTTATGATATCAATAAATACATCTTATCAAATAAATTTTAATATTTTATATTATGAACCAATTACAAATGAATATTTCATTCACGCATAAAAACTATCCTTAACTTTAGGACTTAGGAGTGATGGGTGGACTTGCGTGCTCTAATGAATTGACAACTTTATTTTAACTCAAATGAATCATTTAATTTAATAATTATTGTTAAATTCAAATGCTTAGAATATGGAATTTTTTATTATCTCAAGATCATATATATATATATATATATTCATTATCACTGTTATGTATATACACTATCACTGTTAAAAGATCAAGAAAATATATTTTTAAAATAGTGATAGTATATATGAATAATAGTCATAGTGATTATACAAAACAGTGATACGAGTTCATGTGAACTCGAGTCCACAAGAAACTTACACCACTTATTATATTTATATTAACTCCTTCAATAGACTGGAAATATCTTTTTTTTATTTAATAGGAACCAGAAACCCTTAGGGTACGTTTGTTTTAGGATTAAGGGGGTCGTGGGAAGTCATGACTTTGAAATCCTGAGATGTTAAAATCTTGATGAATAGTAAAAGTGTGTGTTTGTTTTGGGATTTTAGTAGGGTAGGATGTTACTTTATGTCAAATCAAAGTGTGATAATGATTGATTTTATAGGTATAATAATAGGTATAATAAGTATTTTATGAGTGTAGTATTGGAAAGTGTAATAATAGGTTTAATAGTTATTTTTAGGTGTGGATTGAGTTTGAGATGTGAAATCCGGATGTTACATCCCAAACTCGTGTAGAGACGTGATCGCAAAGTCCTACGTCCATCCGTGGTAGTCCCAAAACAAACATACCCTTAGCAATTCTCCATATATCGAGAATTTTTTTATGAATTACTGTAAGATGCTATGTATTTATTATTTTAAAGAATTCTATATAGTTTTAGCGACAAATATTACTTGTGTTGTTGCAACAAAAATTATGTCGTTGGCAGCGATAAATGTGGAAGGACTGGATTAAAAAAAGAAAAAGAAAAGCGAAGTAGGAGAGATATGGAGGAAACAGAGGCCTCATTTAGTTCGTAAGATAAAAATATCTATCCGTTATGAACCAAACATACCCAGAGATAATAATGAAGCAGATTCAACTTCAAACCAACACAAAGACATGTCACTCTCATATATAATTACATTCAATCAATGAAATAATCTCTCTTATAAATCAATACTCATGACATTTGATAAATTAGTACTCATATCATTAGTTTATAACTAAATAAGATTTATGGTAGTGAATAGTAAAGATATTAATTTGATGCTATGAACAAGTTTTATATAAAAATTTGTGAAATTGAATCACTATTGTGTGAAACTTAGTCGTATCTTGAAATTGATAGTATTACATTCGTTCAATAATATAATTATTCTTATATATTAATATTCATGATCATATCATCTTATACCATGATTCTACTTTTTAGGTGTAATATTCTTACTAAATGACTCCCTCCGTCCCACTATAAATTTTCAATTTTGATATTTTCGTCCGTCCCTTTGGATGTTGTTCATTTTTTTTTACCTTTAAAAAAAATTATTATTCACTTTTTTTTCTTTATTATTATTTTCATTACTTTTTACACTATTCTCATTATTTTTTCATTCCTCTCCCTCACATCACATGTGCTATATCATTATTTTTATATCCTTATTTATATTAGTGCCAAAAAATTATGAGCAATTTATAACGAGACGGAGGGGAGTAGTATTTAAGAACAAAAATATAGCACAAACATAATTTTAATGAGTTAAGAACTTGGGCCATTATAGATATATGAAAGAGAATGACTTATTAGGTCCATTAAAATAACATATAAACGGGCCATCCCCTTAAGGCTTGGGCCATTAACCTCGTACACTGAGATACTTTAGAAACGGTCCAAATCTGTCGTATGTGAGTAGGATATTTGGTACCGTTATTTGCTTAAACATGGAAACACACACTCAGTGATGTGATCGAAAAAGTGAAAAAAATATAATTGATGTGATGAAATAAAGTGAAAAAGTAATGGAAATAGTGTAAAAAGTAATGAAAATAATAATAAAAAAGTGAATAGTAATTTTTAAAAAAAGTAAAAAAAAAAAATGAACAACATATAGTAGGACGGACAAAATTGGTAAAATGAGCAACTTATAGTGGGACGGAGGGAGTATGATACATCAATAAGTAGTTACACTATATTTTCAAAAAGATTATTATTCTATATTTAGAATATATAATTTTTTTTTTATGAAAATCACAACTATTACAATTTAATAAGATATAATTTCTGCAAAAATAAAATAAACATTTTATAAATATATTTAAATTATACAATGTATCATGTCCCTGCAAGAGTGAAGCAAATAATTACGAGTAAGTTTCCTCACATATATTTTTAAGAAATTATTTATATCATTATGGAAAAGTAATTAAAATTTTCCTTAACGTTAACTATACCCTAACTTTTTAATAGAAATAAATATTAATTTTAGCAAGATAGGGTGATTATTTAAAGATAAACTTGAATTGTACAAATGAAATAACTCAATTCAAATTTCACTTTAATTTTTTTACATACAATTCAGAATAAAAAGAAACACTCTCGCAGGACCATTACACAAGACATGTCAAATTTTATTAATTAAATCATAGAAAGAGAATGCAAACAAAGTTGGTGGATACCTTTTCTTTTTCTAACACCATGCATCAACTCCACTAACTCCAAGTAGAATCAAACATCAGAGCTTCACGTACCACAACTGGTACATCCACGAAACAACAAAATCGTCCAAACATTAATTATAATTTATTGAATATTAATGGTAAATAAGAAAAATTAAAATTAAAAATGCACTTTAAACACTGATTATTGACCTTTCATATATAAATTAAATGAACTCCTTACTAGGGTTGCTAATGTTAGTTCATTGTCTACTAACCGTCCTAAAATAACACATAAATCATTTATTTACTGCACAAATGTAGAAATCAATTTTCATGTCTTCAATGAAGTTAGGTCTTGTTTGCTTCACAGGTTTACTCTTGATAGGTCATGTAATCATTGATAATTATTTGTCAGGTTTACATGATAAAGACCCAATTTTACATTTCAATTCAATCATATTATATTTAATCACAAGGCTAACTCAAGCAGTTAGAGATTCAAAACCTGCGGCTATAGATTGAGACCTTGAGTTCAAGGCACACGCGGAATGAAAAATTTATCGGTTCCTTCTTATGGGGATTGCAGTGTAGTTCTGAATTACAGTTCCATATAATGGAACTTTTGTGATGATTGTGATACTGATTTATAACAAGCCGAAGTAATGTATCATGTATCCGATAATAGAAGAAACTATTGTGATTGTCTGATTGGTTATTTTGAAAATTTGTCGTAGTAAATTATCTTATAAAATCATAAATCCGACAATGTGTAAAGCAAATAAACCCTTAAAATAATAAAAAAAATCTCGATATAGACCTGCATATGTTAAATACGTTAATTAAGAAAATACATAAGGACATTACGACGTTCAAGACAATGCTAAATTTTATAAATCATTAAATAAAATACGAATTATGAAATTAAGCGCGGTAAAAAAAAAAAAAAAGTTTTTGTAGGGTTTCAAAGATATTTGACCCGAAACACTAGTCCTACAATAATAGAATCGACCAACAATTCAACATCATTAACGTTTCATGTAATTATGAAATCCGCAAATTTAATCATCTGTAGCAAAATACATATAATTCTTTACTTTATCAAAATGTACTAAGCATTTATTTATAAACTTTAAAGAGAGAACAACTTATTTAACTTAAATACCATCTATTTTTTTTAATATTACTATTATGTAATGTATATTTTTACTTTTTTTAATTCGGGAAATTGCATTCAATATGGAGTACAAATAGTACTCCAACTCTTGCAACAAATCAAAACAAATCATTTAAACCAACGAATACACCCGTTCAAAAAAAAAAAAATCACAACTATTATTGAGATTATTTCTCCACACAAAAAAAGACATGATTTAAAAGAAAACAATTTTGTTTGTCTTGCTCCGCCTATTGGTCCATTTGAGAATTATCTTTAAATTCAAGTTACTTCCACAAATGGATCACTAGGCGGAGCAAGGCAAACGAGATGAATGGTATATCTCTGAATGACACTTGGGTTGAATCGAATCTGTGGAGGAAGTGAAGTAAGGGGTGCATCAATTTTTCTAAAAACATTTTAGTGAGTCCGAGAAACCATGCTTTTCGGTCCCACAGGAGATCTTCATCAATAAACTGGATGAATGTGAGTCATGTGACAATAATTTCCTTACAGCCCCATTCACAGAATCAGAAATAAAGGATGCTATATGGAGCTGTGACTCAGGTAAAAGTCCAGGACCTGATGATTTTTCTTTTGCTTTCTTTAAAGAACAATGGTCAATTCTCAAAGGGAAAATCATCAGAATGATGGAAGAATTCTATGAACATGGAAAAATTGTAAAAGGTCTCAATCCGACATTTATTGTTCTTATACCAAAGAAAGAGCGAAGTCTCTCCCTTGACGAATACAGCCCCATCTCACTGATTGGCTCACTCTACAAAATTATTGCCAAGATTCTTGCTCTCAGGCTTAGTAAAGTCTTGGATAATTTGATTGCAGAAAATCAGTCAGCCTTCAAAAGCGTCAGACATATAACATATGGCATTGCGGTTCTTAACGAGATCATCGACGAAGCCAAGAAGAAAAGAAAGAAATGGGTAATCTTCAAAGTTGATTTTGCTAAAGCTTATGACTCGCTAAATTGGGCTTTTCTCAATGACTTAATGGCTGGTATGAATTTTTGCGAGAAGTGGAGGACCTGGATCATGGAGTGTGTATCCACAGCTACAGCTTGTGTTCTCGTTAACGGTAGTCCATCAGGTGAATTTAAATAGGAAAAGGGTTTAAGACAGAGGGACCCTCTTTCCCCCTTCCTATACTTGATTGTGGCTGAAGGATTGAGTCTTCTAGTCAGAAGGGCTATTAGACTAAAGCTTCTAGAGGAAATTGAAATTGGGATAGCTAAGATTGGAATTTCTCATCTACAATATGCGGATGACACTCTCTTCATTTGCCTGGGTAAGATGAATAATATCAAGGCGCTCAAATACCTGCTCCATAATTTTGAGCTGCTATCTGGTTTACATGTAAACTTTCAGAAATGTAGTGTTTGGGGCTATAATCTGGATCAAATATCTTTGGAGGAAATGACTTTTCAATTGGGGTGCTCAATCGGTACTGGTACATTTGGATATCTTGGAATCAATGTGGGAGTAAATCACAAGAAATCTGAAGCATGAAAAAATGTGGTGGATAAAATTCGGAAACGACTTCTGAAATGGGAAGATAAACATATCTCTTTGGGTGGGAGGATTACGTTGGTTCAAGCTGTACTTTCAGCCATACCGATCTACTGCCTCTCTTTTTACAAGATGCCATTTAAAACCCTTAAGGAAATTGTGAGATTACAAAGAAACTTTCTTTGGGGGGGGGGGGAACGAGAATCATAACAAAATTCCTTGGGTGAAATGGATAGAGGTGTGTAGAGATAAAAGAAGTGGGGGGTTGGGTATTAAAGAATTAGGTTCTTTCAATAGAGCTCTCTTAGGAAAGTGGATTTGGAGATACCTTACGGAGCCAAATAGATTGTGGGCGAGAGTCGTACTCTCTAAATATGGGGGTTTGGGAATGAAGAGAAGGATGAGTGGAAGAAGAGTAATGAGTGATAGAGGGAGGAGAGTTAGAAATCAGGTGTCGGGATGGTGGGGAAAGATTTGTGAGATCTTTGAAAATTCAGAGGGTGAAGGGATGTGGAGAGATTTTAAGAAGAATATAGGGGATGGAAGTTCTACTTATTTTTGGAAGGATAGGAGGGCGGATGATGTACCTTTGTGTGAGAAATTTAACAGATTATATAGGTTGAGTGATTTGAAAGATAAAACCTTAAGGGAGTGTGGGAGATGGGTTGAAGGGGCCTGGAATTGGGAATTCAAATGGAACCAGGAACTTAGAGTGAGGGACACTAACTCTCTTAATCAAATGTTATCTTTGATCAACAGGATACAACTTAATGAAAAAGAGATGGACATGTGGGTCTGGAATAGAGCGGAGAACAAGTTATATTCTACCAATAAGGCGTACATCCAGCTGTTACAACGTGAAGAGGAAAGAGGCACTAGATTGGAGAGGAAAGCATTCGCCAGACTTTGGAAAAGTTTAGCTCCGGGGCGGGTTCAAGCTATTATGTGGAAAATAATGAAAGGGCGATTGGCTACAAAAGATAACCTTTTGTCGAGGGGTATTATTCCAGCAGGACATCTAATTTGTGACTTGTGTGAAGCTGAAAACGAAGATATCCATCATCTCTTTTTTCAATGTAAGTTTGCGAATGAACTATGGGTAAAATATTATCAATGGCTTGGTATAGAAATGGTTCCACATACAAACAGTTTTATCCATTTTGCCCAACATTGGGCGCTCTGTGGATTGGGGAAGATGGAAAGAATTGCGGATACTATGTGGATGTGCATTATGTGGTCGATATGGAATGCCATAAATATGAAGGTATTCAATAATATTACTCCTGATAGCGTTAAGATGTGACATGAAATTAGAGCTCACCTTTGGTCATGGTTTTCGATTAAAGCTGTAATCAAGAGCTCTTCTTTCTTTCAACTATGGTTACGTAATCCTAAAGAGTGCTTCCAGTTGAAGTAGAAAGGTTTTTTTTTTTTTTTTTCTTGTCTAGTATAGTGAAATTGTAGATACTGGTGCTGGTGCTTTACATAGTTGCTGTGGTGTAATATTGATTTGGTGATATGAGGTTGCTCTACAGTTAGAAGTATTGTTGAGACAGATGATTTAGGTGTTGAGATTGTTGGATGAGATATACTCCTGCTACGTAGATTATTCCTTATAGTCTGTGGTGGCTTTTGGTTTTGTTACATTAATAAATTTTTCTTTTACTGATAAAAAAAAAAAAAAACCTATCCTCTCTATCTTTGTGTATACTAAAAAATATTTTATTATTATTAATATACATATAAACTGTCACTATAAATAATAAATAAAGTTTTAATAATTATAATAATAATAACAATATATACTAACATAATATTAATATTGAAAAAAATTGAATTCACGTGCATTCAGATAGATAGATATATATATATATATATATATGCGAAGTGCAAATATGTTGTATGATGCTATTAAGTATCAATGCTAAGTAAGGCGGCCACTTTGTTTTCGGTAATTAATCATGTGGTTTTGCTTACATTTTTATGGGAAATTTTGTGGTGCTTTTTATAATTTCATTTTAAGATTGAACCACAGTCATTCAATTTTCTTTTGTGCTTGCGGGTTTAATTTTTTATTTTTTCTGTTTTTGGGTTAGAGCTTTTAAATGGTGTCGATATCCTTCGTCTCGATATTCAATAAACATTCTTAATTTTGTGTGCACAAGTTATAATATACCATTCACTTTTATTTTTAAAAATATTCTATTATTACTTAAAAATTACTTTTAATTTTATTAAAAAATCATCCTATTATAATATAATATGAGTTAACCTTTAAAAAAATATCAAGTATTATATAAAAAAATTATGATATAAACCACTTTGTGATACAATGTTTATATTTATAAATTGAGTAGTTATTGTGTGAAAGTGATTCATATCATGAACCACTTTTTAACAAGATAAAAAAAATAATAAATATAAATCTTATATCACAAAGTGATTTATATCATAAAAATATTTTATATAATACTTTATCTTATAAATTTATTTATTTTACCTTGTTAAAAAATGGTTCATGATGTTTCACACAATTTCTACTTAAACACACCTACTACACAACCAACTCTACAATCTTTTGGCTATAGAAATAAAAAAAAAACTAGAGAGTGCATACACTCTACCGAATAAGGTGGCGAAATTAATTGATAGCAAAAATTGCAGTTGTGATAGCGGAAACATTAGCAATAAAAAAATAACAGATCAAAGATTCGTGTGCATAACACCGCCAAAAGTATCAAATATATATAGAGCAACATTTATATACAAATTTCTATCGTAAAAATTTTCATTTTTGAAAAATTCACGGATCTAAATTGGGTTGAGTCAGATTTGGATATTTTTTTTCCAAAATTTGCGCAACTTGTAGCTCCAAATTTTTCCGCTCTCAGGTATGTTACAATTTCGGCAAAGACGTGTTACAATTAGGCAAAATCTGTGTTACTAATTCTTAAAAAATTAA